>CM050412.1:0-240000 GCA_027564155.1 Gymnocypris eckloni scoliostomus
AAAAAACCTTCCAATTGCGCCATTTGATTGCTACTTGCATGACATGTTTAATGACACTTTTACATTGATATGTTCAATAAATGGAGCTAAAAACATGTTCAATTTTGTTCAGATGGAAATATGGACAGAAATATGTCAATATTTTATTATGTTGTACATATCAAAGTGATTTGTGAATGAATTGCCCATTTACTAGTTCTGAAAACTGTAGTGAGATTTGCCAAAACATTAAGTAAAGGCTTATATATGTATGTATATGTAAATATTTATGTATGTATGTATATATATATATGTATATACCATAATAACTATCAAATAAGCAGATTTGCAAGTGTGTGGCATGATTGCAATCTCTGAAAATATTTAATTTGTTTGAAGCAACTTGGTTGAATTCTGACATATAGATTGTATTTTTATATTCATTAATTTATTTGATTAATTTATCATATTAATTCATTTATTTATGTATTTATATATGTATATATATATATATATATATATATATATATATATATATATATATATATACCATAATAAATATCAAATAAGCAGATTTGCATGTGTGTGGCATGATTGCAATCTCTGAAAATATTTAATTAGTTTGAAGCACCTTGGTTGAATTTTGACACATCGATTGTATTTTTATATTCATTCATTTATTTATTAATTGCTTTATTATATTTTTTTATAATAATAATTCATCTCAGCTTTGGAAGTGAAGCTAATCGATGACTGTTCATTTTACAAAAAAAAAACAATGTTGTAATTACGGTATATGAGGTCTAAATACCATAAATTACAGTATGAAATGCATAAATTGTAATTATAATAAGGAATGGAGTTTGTATAAAACATACAAAAGATTAAATAATAATAATGCCATGGTCTCTTACAAACAAGATGCAGTCAGCATTTACAGGCCGGTATTGTTTTAGTGCCTTCAGTCAACAACTGGCTCTTCATTTGGATTTGGATATTGACTTTTGCTTGTTTGGGGTCCCATAGACCATTTTGAATAAATAATAATAGCAATTAGACAAATTAAATTATTATTTTCTCTCTACACAGATATAAATAAAAAAGGGGGCTATTCAATTTTTTATATTCTATAAAATGTGTTATTTTTTATGTTATGATTGTGTCAATCTTCCTTCTTCCTGAGACGGCTGAGGAAGTTTGGAACGAGCCCCAGAATCCTCAGGTCCTTCTACACCTGCACTGTGGAGAGCATCCTGACCGGCTGTATCTCCGCCTGGTTTGGAAACAGCACCGCTGGCAACCGCAGGGCTCTGCAAAGGGTCGTGCGAACCGCCCGCCACATTGTTGGAGGTGAGCTTCCCTCCCTTCAGGATATCTACACCAGGCGGTGTACAAGGAAAGCCCGGAGGATTATCAAAGACTCCAGCCACCCGTCCCACAGACTGCTCTCTCTGTTGCCCTCAGCTTTCCGCAGCATCCGATCGCAAGACTAGCCGACTGAGGGACAGCTTTTTCCCTCAGGCTATCAGGCTAATGAACAGTCAGAAATAACTCACCTACATCACACTCCCACTCACACAACATGCCATGCACTGCACTTTAACACAGTTCAACTGGACTACACGCACACACTGCACTAACACAACCTATCTGCTATCACTGGACACCATACAATGCACATCCACGACACTGCATATGAATAATCAGTTGCACCTTTGCACATCTATCTGCTGCTCAACCAATCTGCTGTTAATTTATAATCTGTTGCACCTCACATTATTACTATGTATAGACTACATTATGTATAGATACTGTACATAATGTAGATGTGCCCATACGGTGTATAATATGTCGCTGATAATTGAGTGTGTCTTTATAGTACACTATGTGTACTGAGTATATGTATGTGTATTTTGCACATTGTCTTCTGTACAGTCTGTAAATATGTACTGTCCATATGTAAATTGTTGTTGTTTTTGCACTGTCTGGAGCACTGTAAATGCTCCAGTGCAGTTTGCACTGTCTGTCCATATGTAAATTGTTTGTTGTTTTTTGCACTGTCTGTCCATATGTAAATTGTTGTTGTTGTTTTTTTGCACTGTCTGGAGCACTGTAAATGCTCCAGTGCAGTTTTTTGCACTGTCTGTCCATATGTAAATTGTTTGTTGTTTTTTGCACTGTCTGGAGCACGCTCATAAGAATTTCACTCACCAAGGCACTTGTGCTGTGGTGATGTGACAATAAAAGTGATTTGATTTGATTTGATTTGAATCTCATGGTTCAGCAAATAGTTTAAAGCTTTGGTGCCTCGGACCCCAAACCGAAAATGCATCCAGCATGCAGCAGAAGATCTCCCATGATCATAATCTCTCATGCATGCGCTCTCCGCAGCATTTGAAATGTCACTCGCGCTTGATGGAGTTGATCTGAGCTGGTGTGACCCATCCTGCAGTGCAGGGCTCCATGAGATCTCATAAGCTGTATAATTCCTGCTTGAGGTGGCAGGGAGGGAAGGTTGGCTGCCCCCAGCGTGAGATCCATGCTGCCATCCAGCGGGGCGGCTGACAGCCTCGTCATTTCCTCTGTCAGGTGACTGAGTGCAGGATCTGGACAATGACTGATTCGGGCTGGAAATTAAATGAGGGACTTTGGCTGCAGGTTGGCTTATTTTACCTGTTTTTAAAAACCTACTGAAATTTGTAACATTCTTAAGGAATAAGGAGATATTTTTTAAATGTTTTTTCACTCTTAAAAATGTTAATCAGCTCATATGACTGCATTTGTTTGATCAAAAATACAGTGAAAGTAATATAGTAATTTTGTTTGCATTTTTTTGCGGAGGGGGGAGGGGAAAATGAAATGCCATACGATACGTATTAATACATACATAAGTAAATATACAAAAAAAGAAAATGAAAGAAATGTCTTGCTCGTGTAGAGAGAATGCACACAAAGGTAATCCACACAAGAGTTTAATTAGAATCCAAGCAGATGATAATCCATAGATGGCAAACACGCAGCAAAACAACAATACAACTACAAAGTGACATATCGCTCCCTTACCAGAAGGCGCGACCTCGCGCCACAGGAAACAACAAAGGGCAGGATGGAGGGGGACTTAGGAGGAGGACACAGTAGTGGATGTGTGATGGTGACAGGGGACGGAGTGGCAGGAAGGCAGGTTCCGGTGTAGGATCTGGTGGAGGTTCCGGAGGAGGATGACAAACAGAGTCCAGGGTGGAGATGATGGAGGGAGGAGCCAGGACGGAGACAGAAGGGACTTGGAGCAGGAGGAGTCAGGTGGGACCCAGGCCGCAGCCATGAAGGCGACCCACAGTGGAGCCGATGCAGGGAGGAGCCATGGTGGAGGAAGCTCTGGGGCGATCCTCAGCTCTGTCGCTCTCTCTGGCACAGGCTCGGTCGTGATGGGCTCTGGCTATCCAACTGAAATGGGCTCAGGCTTTTGTTCTGGTGATGGTGGGCTGGGCTCTGGATCCAGAGTGGGGCTGTTGAAGCACCCACTTGATGAAGGCGGCGAGGCTCTCTCGAGGACCTTTTCATCGACCATTGAAAAATGGCAAGGCCGGACAACTGCGCTCATGTGGTGGCATTTAGTCTAGCTCGGTAAAATGCACAGAGGCAGTTGTTCAGATAGTGAGTGTAGTTGGCTAGGAACATGAAGTCCTCAGTGTGCTCCAGCAGGATGAGGATTGTAGGGTCATTCATAACAACAATTAAAACTTCATAACAAAGGAAAACATTAAAAAAAAATCGAACACGAGGAAAATTATTTTTTATGCCATTATATTATATGGGTCCGGTCTTCTGTCAGGCTTGTGTAGAGGGAATGCATATGAAGACGAAGTCATTCCACGCAATTTTAATTCGAATCCAAGCAGATGATAATTCATGGATATAAAGGTAACACGCAGCAAAACAACAGCACAACTGCAAAGTCCATAACTCTGACAAGAAAGAAAAAAGAAATACAGCAAATACAATTTACAATTTAGAAAATTAAAAAATACTGTTTCAAATAAATGCTTTCTTTTGAACCTTGATCATTCTATTTGAGTAGAATCCCACACACACACACAAAAACAAACAAACAAAAAATGGTTACCACAAAATATTAAAGACGAAAACCTGTTTTAAACATTGATAATAATATGAACTATTATAAATAATTGATCCCCGACAATAATTTATAAGAATTGAGCAGCAAATCAGCATATTAGAATGATTTCAGAAGGATCATTTGACACTGAAGACTAGAGTAATGATACTGAACATCCAGCTTAACCATCACATGAATAATTTATATTTTTAAATATATAAAAAAGTGTGTGTGTGGGGGCTCTGTGACATGCTATTTTCAGTAGAAATGCTGGACATGAAAGTAGAATTAAAGTAGAAAGTATAATTTCTTATTGGCTTTTCTTCACTATGACAACAATACGTGACTTACATCATGCTTTAGTTCAGAAGCTATAGTGAAGGTTAGAGAGAAACCGTTGCTATAGCTGCAGGGTCAGAGATCAAGGACGGTGTTAACTGTGATGAAGCACTCCTTAGGATTTGATGACAGACAATCCAACAGCTTTATTGAAAAGGTAGATAGAAAAGAGATGACTTAGGCTTTAAGGTCAAAGCTGGCTGAAGAACAGCAGACTGTTTTCAAAATGTTTGGCCAATAACAATAACATGTGGCATCTATTAATAATGAAAAGCTGATTCATATATTATTTATGTTTCAATATAACTGTCAGTTGATTGAATTGTTTCATCACAATTTAATGTTATTTAATTATTTGTTTGGAGTTTGACAATTTGTGTAGCTAAATATACTGTATGTGTATTATTACTAGTGGTGGGCGTTATTGCGTTAACGTGAGAGATAAAAAATATCGCCGTTAATCTATTCTCAAAGTTGGGTTGGGAGCTGGGTCTATACTACGCAAGCTATGATGACTTTCACCCTGATATTTTAGCGATGTATACCTCCGAATTGCACTGTAGGCAGTCTTGAACTAGAGGCTCGCAGTCCGTGATGGACAGATTGTTAACGGCTGGTCTGTGTGGTAATACAATTGGGCAGGACATCCAAACGCTCACCTATCATTCATCAACCTCAAATATGGCTTTTCATCTGAAAGATGTATGTAGTAACAACTTTACATGGACGCTCAATATGATGTTAACCTAGAGAATGTGCGCTATTGAAGTGTTTGTGTGGAAGCGTTTGCTGCAGGACAGGCTCGTGCGCTCACTTGCTCTTAAAATCTCCGTCATTTTGGTCATACAGATAAAAGTAGCCTAATACATCTTTCGAATCTGTGAAGACGTTTATTTGTTGTGCACTCAGAATAAATAAACGTTCGCTTTTAAGCAAACAGGATGCGCTTTAGGTCTCATGTGAACTTGATAATTCACTCCCGTGTCACCCTCTGCTTCGAACCTGTGTGCATGCCTAACGTTACTGTGAAATTACCACATCAGGCGTGACGTGCTAACATGGATGCAGCTATGAAGCCACGGGTTTGCTTCAGGAAAACTTATTTTTAAGAAGCTTCCCAATGGAAACTGTAAACAGTTCATCACGACCTCTTATGTAGGCCTACAGTTCAAAATTCATGTTTAACTGAATAAACAGTTAGTAAACACAAGTACATCTTATTGAACAGTTTATTTTCATCACCAATTATCATAGAACAGCTTTCTCAAGCAGTTTGTGATGCATTTTGGAAACAGGAGATGAGCCCCTGGTCTAATGCGCCACCTGGCTTGAGAAATCCGTTCTCAAAGACTTACTTTTAGCCATTATTTGGGTAGCACACATATTCTGAATGCCTTCGGCAGAATTCAAATGAGCCATTTTAATCTAGATTAATCTAGATTAATTCCAAAATTAATCTAGATTAATCTAGATTAAAAAAATCTATCTATGCCTACCCCTAATTATTACAAAGGCGTAATGCTTTTACTTGCACTGAAACACAGATTCTGAAAATAATTAAATAATATAATAGTTACCCCATGTTTAATCTTTCATGTGCAATATGCTCTAATGCCCTTATTATCATGTTTACAGGTACATCTAAAAAAATTAGAATATGTTGAAAAAAGTAAACATTTTCTTGTAACTTATTTAAAAAAAAACATTTTCCTATATTTTAGATTCATTACATGTAAAGTAAAAAACTTCAAGTATTTTTTTATTTTATTTTAATTTTGATGATTAGAGCTTACAGCTAATGAAAATAAGTCAAAAATCAATATCTCAAAATGAGTTTCAATAAATGACCACCCATACAGTTTAAATTGTGAGTATCTCTTGTTCTTTGAAGCCACAATAACAGAGAACACTGCTGACTTGGCAATGGTCCAGAAGACGATCATTGACACCCTCCACAAAGAGGGTAAGTCACATAGGGTCATTACTGAAATGGGTGGTTGTTCAAGGAGTGCTGTATCACAGCATATTAAAAGCAAAGTTGACTGGAAGGAAGAAATTGGGTAGGAAAATGTGCACAAGCAACAGGGATGACATCAAGCTTGAGAATACTGTCAAGCAAAGCCGATTCAAACACTTGGGAGAACTTCACAAGGAGTGAACTGAAGCTGGAGTCACCACGCTCAGACATCTTCAGGAAAAGGGCTACCAAGCCACTTCTGAAACAGAAAAATCGTCTGATGCATCTTACCTAGGCTAAGGAGAAAAATAATTGGACTGTTGCTCATTGGTCCAAAGTCTTCGAAATCAAGGTCCCAGCATCTGGAGGAAGGGTGGAGAGGCACAAAATCCATGTTGCTTGAAGTCCAGTGTGAAGTTTCTACAGTCAGTGATGATTTGGGCAGCCATGTCATCTGCTGGTGTTGGTCCACTGTGTTTTCTGAAGTCCACAGTCAACGCAGCCATCTACCAGGAAATTTTAGAGCACTTCATGCTTCCTTCTGCTGACAAGCTTTATGGAGATGCTGATTTAATTTTCCAGCAGGATTTGGCACCTGCACACACTGCCAAAGGTAACAAAAACTGGTTCAATGACCATGGTGTTACTGTGCTTGATTAGCCAGCAAACTCGCCTGACCTGAACCCCTTAGAAAATATATGGGGTATTGTAAAGAGGAAGATGAGAGGCACCAGACCCAACAATGAAGATGACCTGAAGGCTGCTATCAAAGCAAGCTGAGCTTCCATTACACCTGAGCAGTGCCACAGGCCGATTGACCCAATGTCACGCCGCATTGATGCAGTAATTCATGCACAAGGAGGTCAAACCAAGTATTGAGTGACTTTTCAGAAGCCTGACATTTTTGTTTCAAATATCCTTTTTTATTGATCTTATGTAATATTATAATTTTCTGAGAGACTGAATTTTGGGTTTTCATTATCTGAAAGCCATAATCATCAACATTTCAATAAATAAAGGCTTGAAATATTTAAATCTATGTGTAATGAATCTATATAATATATGGCTTTCACTTTCTGAAATGAGTGACAAAAATATTGACATTTTTCATGATATTCAAATTTGTTGGGATGTACCTTTATACAAACTGCTACAGTATGAATGATATTTCATATTTGTTGGGCTTCCATTATAATCACAGCTATGGGTGATTATTTATTTGAATATAAAAAATTATGTTACTTCTGGCTGACAGATGCCACAGAAATAGCTGTCCTGAGAAATCAAACTCGTCTCTGTGGCAGTCATATAGTCTCTGTAAATGGCAAAAAAGAGTCAAGGGAGCCTTACACGCTTTTTTAATTATCTGCCTTAATTATCTGCCTGTCAATCATTTTGCATGTTTTGAGTTTCCTGACATCAGTTTGCTGACATGTTTTTGCTAGGCAGGTTTTGAAGAGAGCAGAAAAAATTGTGCACAGTCACATACTCAAATTAATTAACATCTTGTTAATCTTGTTAATTCATCTTAATTTTCATTAATACATTATTTATTTACTTAGCCTACAGTATATAGACTAATATTGTTCATTTATTCTAAATTAATAACAATGAACAATATTATATTTCTAAATGTATTTTAACTTAGATAAATAAATGCTATAATTATTATGTTAATACATTTAGACTTAAAAAATAATTGTTCATCCAAAAATGAAAAACAAATCATGAAAATGTTCTCAACTTCAGTCCATCCAAGATGTAGTTGAGTTGGTTTCTTCATCATAACAGATTTGAGAAATTTAGCATTACATCATTTGTTCAATAATCAATCCTCTGCAGTGAATGTCTCTGACGGCATGTCAGAATGAGAGTCCAAACAGCTGATAAAACTTTCATAATAATCCACAACTACGACTCCAGTACATCAGTTAATGTTTTGTGAAGCGGAAAGTTGTGTTTTCAAGAAATAAATTCACTAAGGCACTACAACTTTAAAATGTTGCTTCTAGCTAAAAACAAATAAAAATAAAACGAAAACCATATTATTACTTCTTCCAGTAAAACTGTCCATCTCCTGTTTTCCTGTCATACATCAAAATCAATTTACATATTTGTTTAGTGTTTTAATCAGCTTTTTTCAGCGGTGGTCGTGGCAGGAGATCCCTACCTGCCCTTCCAGTGTCCCGTGAAGGCCTCCTGTGCCTTTAATCCGCAGCTACCCACTCAGTAGGACTGGATAACACTGAGCAAGCCCGTTCAGCTCAGAACAGGGGAAGCCCTTACCTTCGAGGAGGAGGTTCAGAGGCAGTTACACATATGGACAATAGTCAGATGCATATGGAAGATTGGAGGTGATTGCAACGGGTAGCAGGAAGTCTGCCGGGAAACACAGGCTCTAAGGCTAACCGTGGAAATACACATAGAGACGGTTCAACCAGGAACCCCAGCCCTCCAGGCAGTTGATTCCAGTGAGTTGGGGCCTGGCAGACACTGCATGCTCCGGAACGGGAGCTGCGAGGATGGAAACCACAGGGTCTACCTGTTGGACTCTCTGGAAGGAATGAAAGCCGACCACAAGGCCCTCAGTGCTTCTACCCGTTTGAGGTGAGAACACGCTTCCACGACCTGACTATGGCCATGGAGCCAGTGTTGAAGCGGCCATCCCACAGCCCTACAAATATCTGTCAGCGAGGTGCAGCCGCCAGCGCCCAGGAGCCTCTGAGTGAGTTCTCAACCTGAGCCACACCCTGTGCCTGATAAGATTCAATGGCATCCACTATCCAGTGGGCCATCCTCTGCTGAGGCACGGCTTTCTGACCGGCCTCCGTGACAGAGAAAAGAGCTGGTCTGAGATCCTGAAGCTTTGCGTCTGTCAGACCGAAGGTCACAATGCTGATGCGAGACAAGCAAAGCCAGGCTGGGTCTGATCCTCCGGGCAGCGCAGGCTCACCACCTGGTCCCTGAATGGAGTAGTGGGAACCAAGGGGACAAGGGCTGCCTCCGCTACTTTCGTTAAGACACGGGGCGATTGGGACAGCCCGAAGGGCAGGACCTGTACTGAGATGCTCGTCCTTCGAACGCAAACCGCAGGAATGGCCTGTGGCACGGAAGGATCGACACATGGAAGTACGGGTCTTTCAGGTCAAATGCTGCAGACCGAACTTGGGGACGGATGCATCCAAAGACGCGGTTCTGCATGAGCATCTTGAAAGGAGGTTTATGAAAGGCCCAGTTCAAGATGCGCAGACCCAAGATTGGTCATAACCCACCGCTTTTCTTGGGCACAATGAAGTAAGGGCCGAAAAACCCTGCCTTCATATCGGCTGGAGGGACCGGTACCATCACGTCCTTCGCCAGTAGGACAGTGATTCCTCTCAAAAGAGATGGGCATCGACTGCCTTCACTGCTTTGAGGTGGATGCCCCTGAACTTGGGAGGATGCCGGGCGAACTGAATCGCATAGCCGAGTCAGATGGTCCTTAGGAGCCAGCGAGACGGCTGGGCAGCTCCCGGCACCCAGACACTGTACAAGCGGGACCATCGGGACCACCGACGTACCCGCGGTAGGGCAGCGAGGTGGAATGCAGGGACCTGGCCTGTGGCGGACCGAGGAGGGGTCTGAGTGTGCGGTGCACGTTTACCTGCTTCCATAATTTGGCAGAGGGTGCGTGAGTAGCCTTTGATGACACTCTCGAACCGCCCACTGCTGCCTGCTGGCGAGAGGGAGGATGAGTGTGGTCCAAAGTTGATTCGTCCATGACTCTCCATGCCCTCTTGGGACCCAGAGACAGAGACAACTGCTTCCTGTCGAGATTTTTAAAAAAACTGATTATCCCCCCGGCCCTCCTCCGGGGGAGGGAGAGATGCACTTACCCTCTCCCAAAGCAGTTCCCTCTCTCTCTGGGTCGCCCGTCCCGAGGCCTCTTGCTCCTCCGCTTACCGCCAGTAGACGGGGGCCAGGACGGGCGGCCTGCTTACACCTAGCTCGACGGCACCGCTTTTGGAGGCTGCTGCGGATGCGGTGCGGGAGCGGGTGTGGATGCAGGGGGCCGCCCTCGGCGACGAGCAGGCTGGGAGCTGCAACTGGCAGACGGGTGGAGGCAGCAGCTGCCCGCCGAGGCAGGAAGTGTTAGATCGCCTCAGTCTGCTCCTGTGCAGCCGGGAACTGCTGGGCCATGTTACCGGCTGCGTCGCCGAAGAGGCCAGTCTGGGATACAGGAACCTTAAGGAACCGAACTTTGTCGGCGTCCCTATGTCAACCAGACACAGCCAGAGGTGGCGCTCCTGGACCACAAGTGTGGACATCGCACGACCCAGAGACCGTGCCATAACCTTCGTCGCTCGTGGCGTGAGGTCAGGTGCGGTACGGAGCTCTTTCAGAACTTCCGGATCGTAACCACCCACGTGCATGTCCCTCAGTGCTTTTAGCCTGAAGAACCTGCAGTAACGCCGTAGCATTAGGTGGAGGTAGCATCTCCACAGGCCACATAAGCCTCGCCGGATGAGACCAGGCAGTACCTACAGGCCCGGAAGAGGAGGCACGGTTTGCCCTGCCGGTGGAGACAGTATAAGGACACACTTGCATCGCAACTGACCGCTCCACCGGGGACCCCGTAACCCCTAGCTGCACCACCGAGGGTGGTGAGGGAGGAAGAGTTAGCAGGTCGGTTTCTGGCAGTAAAAGGTGTCGTCCACGACCTGTAAGCCCCTCATGCACGTCCGGGAGAGAGGCACCTGGGGCAGGGCACTGAGAAACAGCACAAGCTACCCTGAGAAACCATTCGTCCAACCTCCAGGGTTCGGGACATGGTGGCTTTCTCCACTCGAGCCCTACCCTTTCGGTGGCCCGGGAAAGCATAGCCGTCACTTCTAGATCTGACTCAAGCATTGCTACCGCCGGAGCGGCAACGCAGCCGAATCTTCCTCTCCAGAAGCTCCGGCTCACCCTCCGATGCAGCGATCGACATCTGGTCGTCGGGAGGAGTGCCAAGGATACTGCTGGTACGCTCCTTTTAGAAGGCCCTGCACGTTCCATTGGCAACTCAACTGGTTGCGGAGCGCAAGAGGAGCGATGGTCCCTTGAGGGTTTGCCACCACTGTAATCCTCAGACCAGCCGTGCTACCGCCTGAAGTAGACCTCGCCTGTCTGCAGCCAGGACGAGAACTAGATCGAGATGGAGGCAACAACTCCGCCCCTTTGTCGAGGTAACGGAGCCTGGCCGCAACACCGAGATGAGCATCCACAGTGAGAAGATGACTCATCCACGAACGCCGCCTCAGCGTGCTACCGCCCAGGCACGTGAGGCAGCACTCGTGACCATTCACCCAGCGCCAGGCAACGACCGCATCCAGAAACGCACGGGTGACATGTTGTCTGAAGCAAGACCCAACTCGTCTTTATAAAGACGCAACGTCAAGTTTGCCAGATGCAACATCGTCTTTAAAAAGACGCACCCGTGAATGCTCTTTTAGGGAAAAAACGATTTTAGCGTGCTGAAGCGCACAGGGAAGATGATCATCTGCAACACAAACAGGGGGTAGTGCAGCCTGATGTGTGCAGTCCACTCGACATGGGAAGAACCACCACCGCTGTAGTGCCGTACCACCAGCACGAGAGTCTTCCGAGAGCGTGCTCAACTCATTGAATTCACTCGTTCAGCAGAAGTCAGGAGCAGAACGATGTAACCGCTCGGCTCCGAAGCGAAAAGCTGAATATGCGCTGCACCTGCTGCCTATTTATGCTCACGCTGTGATCAGCGGCAGCTGGATGCAATAATCGCATGCCAATGTGCATTGGCTCGTTTAGTTTACACTCGAAGTGGATTGGTCTCTCTAAGCGATATCCCAATTCGTCGGTCCTCCGACGTGACGTCGAGAGTGACCGACTGATAGGGAACAAACTTGATTGCATGATAATGCTAATAATGAGTTAATGCATTTGTTTGTTATATTTGTTCGTAAAATAAATGCTAATGTAAAATAAATAATACATTTAACTGCTGAACAGAACTACAATAAATATGTCCTGTGCTTTTGAACAACACAGCATTTATGCTTATCAGAAGAGCAGATATAGAATGACGGTTTAGAGAATCGATGCACAGCAGGTGCAGTTAAATGCTTCGCTTGTCCAGAAAGACCTCACAACAGAACACAAAAATGTTTTACCACCAGTCAAAACAGTCACGGACCATCAACAGCATGTGCCCCAAAGCCCCAGTGACATGTCAGCTTAACTTGGACACTGCTGTTCTCTGAAACTGAAATGTGTTCCCGGTGTGTAGGGAGGATGGAGTTTGCAGTGGAAATATTTGTGTACAAAGCTAATGTTTATCTTTGACATTGGGGTACAGTCTTTGGGGTTTAAAGACAGCTGACAGCAGTGGGTGTGTAGTCGCTTTACTTCACTGACACCCCGTCAGGTTTAAAAGGCATACAAGAAAAAAAATAAAGCTCAAGAGACAAGAAAAATATCAGCATGAAGTGTGGAGTTTTGTCATTGTGAATTTAGAGTTTGTCTCATGTATTTTTTTGGTTCAATACAATCTGAAGTATATTATTCTCTCTCTCTCTCTCTCTCTCTCTCTCTCACACACACACACACACACACACACACACACAGTTCAACCACTCATTAATGCGTATATGTAATCTGCCAATCACATACAGCAACTCAATGTATTTAGGCATGTAAACATGGTCAAGACTATCTGCTGAAGTTCAAACCAAATATCAGAATAAGTAAGAAAGGTGACTTATTGTAAGTGACATGGTTGTTGGTGCTAAATGGGCTGGTCTCAGTATTTAAGAAACTATTGATCTACTAGGATTTGTGTGCATTCCATTTGTACTCAGAAGTTGGAAATGCTGAGTTACCAGTAGGAAATTTGAACTGGAATACCCTTCCAAGTTGGAATTCTGACATCTGACGCGGAATTTCTGAGAAAATCGCAACAACTCCAACTTCAGAATCCAATATGGCTGCTCAGTGCATCAACAGAACAGAAGCAGTGGTAATGTATTGTTTATAAATTATGTCCAACTTATATTTGTTGACATGATACTCTGGCGTTCTAAATGCAAATTGCTGTTTTAATATGCTTTTAATCAACTGGTATTGCTAACAATGGACACATCATATTTGTTTCCTGACTTTTCTACTGAAACATGGTCCACTTGGGTGTGATATCATTCCCAGCTCTGACATCTGACATAAATTGAACACATTTTGTCGAACAACCATACCTAGGGTTTACAGGTGGTCAGGTGGGCAGAATGGTCTGAAAAGAGAAAATGCCCAGTAAGGAGCAGTTCTGTGGCCGGAAACGCCCTGTTGATATCAGATGAGAAGGCCAGACTGGTTTGGGATGATAGAAAGGGAACATTAACTCAAATAACCAGTCAATACAACTGAGGTGTGCAGAAGAGCATATCTAAATGCAAGACATTTTGAGCCTTGAAGCAGATGGGCTACAGCAGCAGAAGAGCACACCGGGGTCCCCTCCTGTCAGCTAAGAACAGGAAACAGTCTACAATTCTGAGGCTATGGACTTATCAAAATTGGAGAATAGACAACTGTTAAAACTGTGCCTGGTCTGATGAGTCTCAATTTATGCTGAAACATCTAGATGGTAGGGTTAGAATTTGGAAAATTCAACATGACAGCATGGGTCCATCCTACCTTGTATCAATGGTTCAGTCTGCTAATTGTGGTGTAATGGTATAGTGGACATTATACTGGCACACTTTGGGTCTCTTAGCACCAGTGGTGGTCAGTAACGAAGTACAACTACTTCGTTACTGTACTTAAGTACATTTTTCAAGTATCTGTACTTTACTGGAGTAGTTTTATTTTGAGTAACTTTTACTTTTACTTCACTACATTCCAAAGCATAAGATCGTACTTTTTACTTCACTACATTTCATAAAATATATCGTTACTCCTTATAATACATCACGTGCTCCGAGACACAGAAGCGGTGTATGATTCATGAACAAACTGATTATTTTCAATGAACCTGTTCAATCGGTTCGCAAATCGCAACAAACGATTCATTCACAAATTGCAATGATCCGATTGCAGCTGTTCTCAGTCGAAAACTCACTGATTCAAATGATCCGTTTAGAGCGAGTCTTCTCAGTGAACTGAACTCACAAGTAAAGAACCGGAGATCTTGTGGTAGCGCTACTAATGCTGTGAAAATTAAGTTACTAATGTCGAATTTTAGGATTAATTATTGTAACTGAAAATAATATTTAGGTCAAAATTGTCAGTTGTTTGTGAACTAAATCTGCTGTAAAGAGTGATCTATTTAAGCCCACTGAAATGCTTGAATGCAGACAGATCAACATCAGTGTCTCTAACGTTATGTTTTAGGTAAAAAAACAAAACATTAAAATAACACCGATTAAATAAAATAACTCATGCACGTGTAACGGATGTATACCAGTAAGGGCTGTGCGTAAACCTCACTCCCCTGACCTCAGAAAGAGGCGCTCTAGCGAATGACACAAGAGGCTGTAGCCTTTAGCCTCCTTGTTAGAGCGCCCACCTCCCGCGCCGGAATCCCGGGTTCGCGACCCGCTCGGAGCAAGAACGAGTTAGGATGGTGTGGACCCGGGGTAGATACACACGTTCATATTCCCCGCTGCTGTAACGTTAGCAGTTTTTTTTAAAATGCTATGCATTTAGACCTATGTGACGTCTGTTTTTATATTGTTTATCAACAGTATACATTTTTATATTGTTTAGATCAACTAGCCGAGTAGACAGATATGAATGTTTATTCATAACCATACTGAAAATAAGTAAATATTGTTAGCTGATGCTAACTGTCTAGCTAACAAGCTTGCTGGTGCTAAGTTGAGGAAATATTTAGATATAAAGTCCAAATATCTTTATTCAGCCACCTAGATAGATTCCATCTGAGGGAAAAAGAAAGGATGTGATGTTCAGAACATAGTAACTACAGTAATTATCAGAGTGGGAAGTGATGCCCTCTGGGGGCATTTGGCCAGGGGTGTTTTTACACCACAGACAAGGTTTGAGAAGAAAAAAAAATCATTATGAAAATATCATTAGATTTTCCTTAAAATGTTCTTCCTAATTTCAGGCCTAATTCTAATGTCATATATAACTGACGTTCTGCAAAACAATACGTTCTAAAACACTTTTTTCTTACTGGTGAACATTAGATGGTGAAATCTGTTTTCTCTCAGGTACATGGCAGTGTAAGCTTCACAGTGAACATTACTACATCACTCTCATCAACGTAGTCCATATCAACAAAATATATATCTTGACTCTATAGTGGTTATTTTGGGGAAAAACCCAGGTTAAAATTAAATAAAGTAGTCTATATAAAATTGCAAAATAAATCTGTCTATCAGTACTTTTTTACTTAAGTACATAAAAAATTGAGTACTTTTGTACTTTCACTCGAGTAAAATTGAAAAAGCAGTACTTTTACTTTTACTGGAGTAATATTTTATTATACGTATCTGTACTTTTACTCAAGTACTTGATCTGTGTACTTTGTCCACCACTGCTTAGCACCACTTAAGCATTGTTTAAATGCCACAGACTACTAGAGTATTATTGCTGACCATGTCCATACTTTTATGACCACAGTGTCCCCATCTTGTGAAGGCTACTTCAAGCAGAGTTCACTATACCAATGGCCTCCACAGTCACCAGATCTCAATCCAGCTGAACACCTTTGCGGTGTGTTGGAATGGGTGATTCACTTCATGAATGTTCAGCTGACAAATCTGCAGCAACTGCGTGATGCTGTGATATCAATATTGACCAGCATCTCTGAGCAAGGGAAAAATTAAGGCAGTTCTGAAGGCAAAAGAGAGTCCAACCTGGTACTACTAAGGTATACTTAATGGAGGGGCCGCTGAGTGTGTATATTTAGCCATAATGACTGTCATTTATATTCAAAAATACTAGTAATCCATTACCCTGCTCTTTCCCATATGCACATTGAGACATTAAATAGCAAATGTTCTATTTACAGTATACTATAAAGCATTTACATAAAACCATTAAGCAAATGAAAAAACGGCAGGTATCAACATTATAAAGGCTCAGTTGGTTGATCTTTAAAGGCTTTCATTACAGCCTGCAGTGGATGTAATTCAACTAGAAACAAGCAGATTCCATTATTCCACTTGATTTCCAATGTGCTAACTGAGGCTCTTCTGTCCTGTCACCCGAAAAACACCATTTTACCATCTACACAAACCAAATGGACCGGTTGTTTTGAAGCTGAATTAATGTGCATCTATGTAAACAGAAGTTGGCATATGAATGCAACAATCCATTTCTTGGTATCTATATTTAGCATCACACATGTTTGATAAACAGATAAGTGATTAATAAATGCTCATGGCCCAAGATGCTGGGACAGTCACACCTCACATAGGACAACATTTTTGGAAAATTGATGGATGGATGGATGGATGGATGTTCTGAATGGTGTCGCTGGGCCGAGTTTCACAGCATTTTCACTAAGTCAGAAAAGACAAATTGCTAGTCGCTGGAAGATTCACATTATTATTGAGACCCTAATTTGCAAACTCTCCTAACTGGGACTGAGCACTGACCCTGTGCAGCTGGATCCACAACTTCTTGATTGACAGAATATAGTTAAAATCCATGCCCAAACTTTACGCTCTGGCACCCTGAGCACCAGTGCCCCGCAGAGATGTGTCCTCAGTGCTCTTCTGGCCCACAACATCTTCTGTCTGTCTCCAGGCTCCCAAGTAACATCATTGAATACACCGAAGAATCACGGCAGTAGGGCTCAAACAGCAAATTTGACAGCCTGCAGAGAGGAAGTGACATGACTAAGCAACAAAGTCAGTGTATTTCTTAATGTCAGAGAGACAAAATACAGTCATTGACAATATACTGTACACGTGGTGGAAAAAAACATATTTGGAAACTTACAGTCAGTCAAAATGTCATTCTGCATTACAAATTGCATTAAACCAAGTGCCACCTGCAACAAAAATTATGTTAAAACTTTTCAGTGGCATAACAGACAATTTGACCACCACTAACTTACACAACAAATATATATTAAGGGTGGCACAGTACATGTATTCGTACCGAACCGTCACGGTACGGACCTCTCGGTTCGGTGTATGAGGCCTTACGACGACTACAGGCAATTCACCCCCAATCCAGAAGGGGCACCTGCAGCGGGTGCACTGATGTTTGTATTTTATTTTTATAAAGTAAGTTAGACTACCAACATTAGCAATGCTGGAACTGATGTGTGTGTGTGTGTTAGGGAAAATGATCATTCATATAACATTTTACAATAATGTTGAATGTTAATTGTTCAATACATAAAATTAATACAAAATAAAAAGTGTATGTGTGTGTGTGTGTGCTCAGCATGATCACTTCAACTATTTCCTTATACCAGTAGAATCAACTTTAAACACTTATAATCGTATTAATAATTACTGGTAAAGGTCTGCTTTTATTTGTGTACACTCACAATGAAAACAAAACATATTTTAGATATAATATATCATAATTAAATAACAGTATTAAAATTAATAATTAGTATTTTCACATCTAGGTGAAAAAATGCAATTTACGCGACTGTCTGTTCAAATAAAATGAAAATAAACCGAGCATAGTAGATTTATCTTTTTTTCCCTGTTGTACCAAAATCATATCGAACTGTAACCCCCGAACCGAGGTTCAAGGTTCAAGGGTTCAAGGTTATTTTATTCGTCACATACTCAATTATACAGGATATAATCAGTAGTGAAATGTATAAATACAAATTGAACCGTGACATCTGTGTACCGTGCCACACCTAATATACAGGTGCTGGTCATATAATTAGAATATCATCAAAAAGTTGATTTATTTCACTAATTCCATTAAAAAAAGTGAAACTTGTATAATGTATAGATTCATTCCACAAAGACTGATATATTTCAAGTGTTTATTTCTTTTAATTTTGATGATTATAGCTGACAACTAATGAAAACCCCAAATTCAGTATCTCAGAAAATTTGAATATTGTGAAAAGGTTCAATATTGAAGACACCTGGTGCCACACTCTAATCAGCTAATTAACTAAAAACACCTGCAAAGGCCTTTAAATGGTCTCTCAGTCTAGTTCTGTATGCTACACAATCATGGGGAAGACTGCTGACTTGACAGTTGTCCAAAAGACGACCATTGTCACCTTGCACAAGGAGGGCAATACACAAAAGGTCATTGCAAAAGAGGCTGGCTGTTCACAGAGCTCTGTGTCCAAGCACATTAATAGAGAGGCGAAGGTAAGGAAAATATGTGGTAGAAAAAAAAAGTGTACAAGCAATAGGGATAACCGCATCCTGGAGAGGATTGTGAAACAAAACCCATTCAAGAATGTGGGGGAGATTCACAAAGAGTGGACTGCAGCTGGAGTCAGTGCTTCAAGACATGGGTTTCAGCTGTCGCATTCCTTGTGTCAAGCCACTCTTGAACAACAGACAGCGTCAGAAGCGTCTCGCCTGGGCTAAAGACAAAAAGGACTGGACTGCTGCGGTCCAAAGTTATGTTCTCTGATGAAAGTAAATTTTGCATTTCCTTTGGAAATCAGGGTCCCAGAGTCTGGAGGAAGAGAGGAGAGGCACAGAATCCATGTTGCTTGAGGTCCAGTGTAAAGTTTCCACAGTCAGTGATGGTTTGGGGTGCCATGTCATCTGCTGGTGTTGGTCCACTGTGTTTTATGAGGTCCAAGGTCAACACAGCCATGTACCAGGAAGTTTTAGAGCACTTCATACTTCCTGCTGCTGACCATCTTTATGGAGATGCAGATTTAATTTTCCAACAGGACTTGGCACCTGCACACAGTGCCAAAGCTACCAGTACCTGGTTTAAGGACCATGTTATCCCTGTTCTTAATTGGCCAGCAAACTCACCTGACCTTAACCCCATAGAAAATCTATGGGGTATTGTGAAGAGGAAGATGCGATATGCCAGACCCAACAATGCAGAAGAGCTGAATGCCGGTATCAGAGCAACCTGGGCTCTTATAAAACCTGAGCAGTGCCACAGACTGATCGACTCCATGCCATGCCGCATTGCTGCAGTAATTCAGGCAAAAGGAGCCCCAACTAAGTATTGAGTGCTGTACATGCTCATACTTTTCATGTTCATACTTTTCAGTTGGCCAAGATTTCTAAAAATCCTTTCTTTATATTGGTCTTAAGTAATATTCTAATTTTCTGAGATACTGAATTTGGGGTTTTCATTAGTTGTCAGTTATGATCATCAAAATTAAAAGAAATAAACCCTTGAAATATATCAGTCTGTGAGGAATGAATGTATACATTATACAAGTTTAACTTTTTGAATGGAATTAGTGAAATAAATCAACTTTTTGATGATATTCTAATTATATGACCAGCACCTGTATATGTATGTGTGTATATATATATATATATACAGTGCTCAGCGTAAATGAGTACACCCCTTTTGAAAAGTAACATTTTAAACAATATCTCAATGAACACAAAAACATTTTCCAAAATGTTGACAAGACCAAGTTTTATATAACATCTGTTTAACTTATAACATGAAAGTAAGGTTAATAATATAACTTAGAGAACAACATTTTCAGTTTCACTCAAATTAGTGTGATGCAAAAATGAGTAGACCCCACTGAAAGTCTCTGGAGCAAAGCTAAATTTTAGACTACAAATGTCTAATTTAACAAGAATTCAACCACAGGCGAGTCTAATTATTCATTACACAGGTGACAGTTGACTATAAAAGGATTTTACTTAAAGAAAACCCCTTCCCATTTCATGCTGTCAGCAATGGCACCACATGGAAGAGAAATGTCACAAGACCTGAGAAAGAAAATAATTGATTTACACAAGAAAGTTGAAGGCTACTAGAAGATCAGCAAAGCTTTACTTATCAGTCAGAATACTGTAGCAAAAGTGGTACAAACATTTAAAAAAGATGGAACTGCAACCATCTCACAGAGACGTCCAGGTCGTCCACGGAAGTTAACACCTCGTCAGGAGCGTCTTCTGATGAGAAGGGTTGAAGAAAATCGACATGCAAGTTCACTGCAGTTATCTAAAGAAGTAGAAAGCCAAACTGGGGTGACTATTTCCTGTGACACAATACGGCGTACACTGCAGAGGAATGTCATGCATGGGTGCCGTCCACGAAAGAAGCCTCTCCTAAAGCCCAGGCACAAAAAAGCCTGCCTAGATTTTGCCAGGGCCCATGCTGACAAAGATGAAGACTACTGGGACTCTATACTCTGGAGTGATGAGCCCAAGATAAATGTTTTTGGAACTGATGGCTTCAAAACTGTCAAAAAGGTGAGGAATACAAAGAAAATGCATGGTGCCTACAGTGAAACATGGTGGTGGCAGTGTCCTTATGTGGGGCTGCATGAGTGCTGCTGGTGTCGGGGAGCTGCATTTCATTGATGGCATCATGAATTCACAAATGTACTGCTCTATACTGAAAGAGAAGATGCTACCATAACTCCGTGCCCTTGGTCGTCGTGCACTTTTCCAACATGACAATGATCCTAACCACACATCTAAGGCCACTGTTAGATTTCTGAAGAAGAACAGGGTGAAAGTGATTCAGTGGCCAAGTATGTCTCCTGATCTGAACCCAATCGAACACCTATGGGGAATTCTGAAGAGACAAGTTGAGCATCACTCTCCATCCAGCATCCAATCTCTAAAACAGGTCATTCTTGAAGAATGGAAAAAGATAGATCTGGCAAAATGTCGCCAACTTATTCATTCCATGCCTAGAAGACTTGGCGATGTCATTAAAAATCAGCCCAAACAATACTGATTGCCTCACATTTTAAGTGTTCTGCTAGCAGGTCATGTGCAAGCAACAATACCTCTCTGTCTGCAGATCTCTGCCTAGAAACTAGTCCCCCGTGCTGGTGTCAGCTAGTACCGCACCCTAACTTGATGTATGTTTTTGTGAATTTTCCAGCACAAACTGGCTTTTACAGCCCAACACTTTGTCTCTCTATCAGAAACACCCAATGTGAGACATTCATAGAAACAGACAAATAATTAATTTGAAATTTTTAAGATAAACGTGTATTAAATGATTGACAAAATCATACTGTTTTCAACCACATATCCCCCTTTTGAGGAATTACAATCCTCATTAACGTTTAAACAATACAGTTAGTACAAAAAACAGTTGATAATTGTGATTGTTGTCCTTTAATATAGACAGACCTAACATTATATTTCCTATATGTGTATGTGTAAAAAATGCATCTTCGTTGTCTTCAGCTCACTAGCTTTGCGCTAGGTAGAGAGCCTGGCCGTAGGCTAGGTTACTAGCACCCAGTGGTTGTTGCCTGGCCGTGTTATTCCTCTCGCAGTCTTATTACACTGCACAGCTCTCCTCTTCCCAATCCTCGGATGAGTTTAATTCTTCCCGCAAGGGGGTCATTTCTTCTACCCTTACTGCCGTTACTTTAGTCATTCCAGTTTCAATCACACATTGTGCCAAACCCCTTATACATGGTATACAACAACACCCACACAGACCCAGCACTGCTACTGCCACGATAATGGCCGTGAATATTGAGGTCAGCAACCCACTCCATTTTCCAAACCATTTTTCCATAATAGTAGTGAGTGGATTGTCTATTCCTGAGTTCCCAGCCCATTCTTTAGACAGTGATTCTAGTCCTTCTAGTGCCCTGGTGATACTACCGTCTGGGGCAGTGTTATTTGGGATAAAGGTACAACAGGTTGAACCTGTGATTCTACACACCCCTCCTTTCTCAGCCAAAAGCATATCTAATGCTATTCTATTTTGTATTGTCATTAGCGAGGTTTTGTCTAATTGCTCATGAAGCCCTCTTACAGCTTGGGTGGTGTAGTTGACAAACCTTTGTTGATTGTAATAGAGGTAGTTGATCCAGTCCACATTCTTATTGATAGTTGACCACCAAAAAAGAAGTGATTAAAATCCTGCCGCTATTTGGTCCCTTCCTTTAAACTCATCTGGCATCTGGCACCCCTCTAGGTACTCCTATGCTGTCAATCCATACCCTATTATCAAATGATTCCCCCTGGGGATGTTACTGCACGTTTTGTTCTACTTAACTGTTTAACTCGTTTTAGTTCTTCCTTTATGTATCCTGCTATGCCTTTTATTATTTTTAACGGCATTACCATATTTATAGGTGTGCACTGTCCCTTCCAAACACCTTGTAGGTTCCTTCTTATTTTCAGGTCGCCGCATAACCACCACATATCTGCTCGTGTTAGATTGTGATTTACCAGTATTCCTACCTCTGTCTCATTTTCCTTTATTGTTCTACTACACCACCCTGGCTCAAATATTTTCCTATCTATGCTGCCTTCGGTTCTTTCATAGCAAGTGTAATTATTTTTATAGGCCACTACATTAGGAGGCATTGTTACTTTTAGTGCAGGGTATCTGCTTTCATTTGCCTCACACCCTGTTACATTTTCCTGACTAAATAATTTTACAAGGCATGTTTGACTTTTTCCCATTGCTGGCATTGTGGCCAAATTTGGTCGTGCAGCTGCACAGAAATAACAACCTTGTGCCTGGGTTGTTCTTGCCATATATTTTACCCATTCCAGCCACTCATTTCTATCTCCATACCCTGTTTCTATTGCGAATGTATCTTCTATTGTTACCTGACCTAGTTCTTTTACTATTACCTTTCTCTCTTCCAACACTCCTGTTCTTATCAATGGAGTTGCTGCGGTGATTCCTGTCTTGCTGACTATTATCCTTATTAGTCCCATTGGGTCTGTCCCAGTCACATCTACTTCTATCGTTACCCATATATCAATCTTATTTAGAGGACTTATTGTTATTATCAGGGGATTTATATTTTCTTTTGTTACTCCATGACCCCTGAATATTTTAATTTTATTGGTTATGATATTTCTATTGGTTATCTTGTAATTTGGTTCGGTGCTCCAATTCACATCATGCCATGTGTGACACCAGGGTCCCGTGGGAGTGCGAACCGTCGAAGGCCATACACACCCATACACGTCATACCCCCTCCATGCTCTCTTGTTTCCACCACAGTTAACTATGTCACATAGGTCAATTTGTATTGTCTTTTCTTTGTTTTCTACAGCCATTATTGTCACAGCCGCTTGTCCCACTATCCCCTTAAGTTCCATCGGTCCTATCACTATCAACCACCACATCCTCATTTGGACGAGTATAAACCTTTACACGTATGGTTGATTCTCCAAAAATTGTTAACTAATGTCTCTACTTTGGACCACTCTAATCTGTCCAATCCACACCCTATCTTTGGGATAGCTAAAGTTGTTATGCTTTGCTCTAGACAGAATTTTCTGGCATTTCTTAAGCTCTGTTCCAAGTTGCCATAAGTGGGTCTGTCACTCACGTTTTCTTTGGTAATTAAGTGTAGTATCCTTCTTCCTTTCTTTTCTACATATGCACACTCTCCCACCCCTTTTGTTGTTCCACTAATTCTTCTACCCCGTATCTGTTTCTAAATTCTAAGGCTATTCCTGCCCCTAGGGCACAGTCTTTACTTATGCAGTGACCCAATGCTTCTTCCTCAGGGCTTTCGAACAGCTTCTTAGCTTCGTGTGTTATTACCTCGCTTTTGTTCGTGTATATTTTAAGGCAGTGTGAAATGTGGTACCAGAAGTTTGATCCCTGCACTTTGATTGATGTGGGAGTGGCAGATGTCACCTCATACAGTCCTTCACATCTGGGTTCATCCCACTTCCTTCAATACACTTTTATGTAGACCAGATCCCCCACTGCTATCGGTCCACTTCTGTTTGATTCGTCTGGAGTTTCTCTTGGTCGGGATTCAGTCTGAAAAATACTTGCATGAATTTTGGTTAGAGTTGTCACACATTTATCTAATTCACTTTTCAATTTGTCTATGTCTTCTATTTCTATCGTTTCTCTGTCTCCTCTTGGCATTCTCCTCCTGGTAACCATTTTGTGAGGTGTCAATTTAGTTCCGTGGTTTGTACTTCCCCTTATCGCCATTAGGGCTACTGGTAGCACTGTTACCCAATTCAGGCCTGTTTGTGCACAGATTTTGCAAAGCTTTCCTTTTAGTGTTTGATTCATTCGTTCGACTCTGCCTTGAGACTGAGGATAAAATTGTTAAAAACTCATTAACTTTCTCTTGCATTCTAGGAAACCACATGTTGTTTTGTTTGATTATTGTGTCTATCATTTCCGTCCTATTATTGTGCCCTGCTCCATGTGCTTGTGACAGGACCATCTGTTACAATTGTCCGGTCACCACTACCTGCCTTTGTGGTGTTCGCCATATTTCCCCTACTTTGTTTGCTCCTCTAATTTTCCATTCTAGTTTCTCCTGTTCTTCAGCCTGTTTTTGTTGTTCTTTGATTATCTCTTCTGGTCCTCTTATTTGTATGCATGCAGTTTTTTTAGCTATTTGAGCCCTGGTTAATACTAAAATCCCTTTTCCTGGTTCTGATTCTCTTTTTGCTGCTGCTTTTGCTGTTTGGTCTGCAAAGTTATTTCCTAACGTGATCTTATCTTCCCCACTTAAGGCCATCAGGTTAGTGCAGGGGTCATCCTAGCGCTTAATAGGTGCTGGGTGGCAGGCAGTTAGTGGACACTGCGCACTGCCCCCTAGATGATTTTTCCCACCCCCAAAAACCCCATGGGCACAGAGGGGAGGGCCCACAGGCCCCATCCAAGGCTTCGACCGGGGCCTGGGGCCCCAGGGGCCCAACGGTGATGGATTTTCACAGTTTTTTGCTCCATTTACTGCACTCTTCAGTTTGGCCACAAGGCGGCGTACTCTTGAACACAGACCACCTACCACAGACCATGGTCAAATGGGTGGGGGGTGGGCGTCAACGGGCAGCCTAAACGTCCCACGAAGAGCTTTTTTTTTACGGAAGCTCCCTATTGGCCCCCGGCCCGGCCTATTTGTCCCACTGACCACCTATATGACCACGAACAGCCTATTTGTCCCACTGACCACCTATATGACCACGAACAGCCTATTTGTCCCCTGACCACCTATATGACCACAAACAGCCTATTTGTCCCCTGACCACCTATATGACCACAAACAGCCTATTCGTCCCACTCACCTGTTTGACCACGAACAGCCTATTTGTCCACATGCAATCTAAATGACACCCCTTGCCCCCGAACCACGAACAGCCTATTTGTCCCACCGACCACCTATATGACCACAAACAGCCTATTTGTCCACATGCAATCTAAATGACACCTCTTGACCCCCGACCACGAACAGCCTAATTCGTCCCACTCACAACCTGTTTGACCACGAACAGCCTATTCGGTCCAACTCACCACCTGTTTGACCACGAACAGCCTATTTGTCCCATCGACCACCTATATGACCACGAACAGCCTATTTGTCCCACCGACCACCTATATGACCACGAACAGCCTATTTGTCCCCTGACCACCTATATGACCACAAACAGCCTATTTGTCCCCTGACCACCTATATGACCACAAACATCCTATTTGTCCACATGCAATCTAAATGACACCCCTTGCCCCCCCCCCCGACCACGAACAGCATATTCGTCCCACTCAACACCTGTTTAACCACGAACAGCCTATTTGTCCACGTGCAATCTAAATGACACCTTGCCCCGAACATGAACAGCCTATTTGTCCCCTGACCACCTATATGACCACAAACAGCCTATTTGTCCCTGACTACCTATATGACCACAAACAGCCTATTCGTCCCACTCACCACCTGTTTGACCACGAACAGCCTACTTGTCCACATGCAATCTAAATGACACCGACCCCCCCCGACCACGAACAGCCTAATTCGTCCCACTCACAACCTGTTTGACCACGAACAGCCTAATTCGTCCCACTCACAACCTGTTTGACCACGAACAGCCTAATTCGTCCCACTCACAACCTGTTTGACCACGAACAGCCTATTTGTCCAACTCACCACCTGTTTGACCACGAACAGCCTATTTGTCCCACCGACCACCTATATGACCACGAACAGCCTATTTGTCCCCTGACCACCTATATGACCACAAACAACCTATTTGTCCCCTGACCACCTATATGACCACAAACAGCCTATTCGTCCCACTCACCACCTGTTTGACCACGAACAGCCTATTTGTCCACATGCAATCTAAATGACACCCCTCCCCCGAACACGAACAGCTATTTGTCCCACCGACCACCTATATGACCACAAACAGCCTATTTGTCCACATGCAATCTAAATGACACCTTGCCCCCTTTAACCACCCATCCCCGAACACGAAAACAGCGTATTTGTCCCACCGACCACCTATATGACCAACATGCTTATTTGTCCCACGACCACCTATATGACCACAAACAGCCTATTTGTCCACATGCAATTTAAATGACACCTCTTGACCACCCCGACCACGAACAGCCTAATTCGTCCCACTCACAACCTGTTTGACCATGAACAGCCTATTCGTCCCACTCACCACCTATATGACCACAAACAGCCTATTTGTCCCCTGACCACCTATATGACCACAAACAGCCTATTCGTCCCACTCACCACCTGTTTGACCATGAACAGCCTATTTGTCTACATGCAATCTAAATGACACCCCATGCCCCCCCTGACCACGAACAGCCTATTCGTCCCACTCACCACCTATATGACCACGAACAGCCTATTTGTCCTGACCACCTATATGACCACGAACAGCCTATTTGTCCCCTGACCACCTATATGACCACAAACAGCCTATATATGACCACGAAGCCTATTTGTCCACATGCAATCTAAATGACACCCCCCCCCACGAACAGCCTATTCGTCCCACTCACAACCTGTTTTGACCACGAACAGCCTATTTGTCCACATGCAATCTAAATGACACCCTTGTCCCCCGACCATGAACAGCCTATTCGTCCCACTCACAACTTGTTTGACCAAGAACAGCCTATTTGTCCACATGCAATCTAAATGACACCTTGCCCCCCGAACACGAACAGCCTATTTGTCCCACCGACCACCTATATGACCACAAACAGCCTATTTGTCCACATGCAATCTAAATGACAGCTCTTGACCCCGACCACAAACAGCCTAATTGTCTCACTCACAACCTGTTTGACCACGAACAGCCTATTCGTCCCACTCACCACCTGTTTGACCACGAACAGCCTATTTGTCCCACCGACCACCTATATGACCACAAACAGCCTATTTGTCCACATGCAATCTAAATGACACCTCTACCCCCGACCACGAACAGCCTAATTCGTCCCACTCACAACCTGTTTGACCATGAACAGCCTATTAGTCCCACTCACCACCTATATGACCACGAACAGCCTATTTGTCCCACCTACCACCTATATGACCACGAACAGCCTATTCGTCCCACTCACCACCTGTTTGACCACGAACAGCCTATTTGTCCACATGCAATCTAAATGACACCCCTTGCCCCCCTGACCACGAACAGCCTATTCGTCCCACTCACCACCTATATGACCACGAACAGCCTATTTGTCCCCTGACCACCTATATGACCACAAACAGCCTATTCGTCCCACTCACCACCTGTTTGACCACGAACAGCCTATTTGTCCACATGCAATCTAGACCACGAACAGCCTATTCGTCCCACTCACCACCTATATGACCACGAACAGCCTATTTGTCCCACCGACCACCTATATGTCCACGAACAGCCTATTTGTCCACGTGCAATCTAAATGACACCCTCCCCCAACCACCACGAACAGCCTATTCGTCCCACTCACCACCTATATGACCACGAACAGCCTATTTATCCCACCGACCACCTATATGACCACAAACAGCCTATTTGTCCACGTGCAATCTAAATGACACCCCTTGACCGCCCGACCACGAACAGCCTATTCGTCCCACTCACAACATGTTTGACCACGGACAGCCTATTTGTCCACATGCAATCTAAATGACACCCTTGCCCCCCGACCACGAACAGCCTATTCGTCCCTCACCACCACCTATTTGACCACGAACAGCCTATTTGTCCCACCGACCACCTATATGACCACAAACAGCCTATTTGTTCACATGCAATCTAAATGACACCTCTTGACCCCCGACCACGAACAGCCTAATTCGTCCCACTCACAACCTGTTTGACCATGAACAGCCTATTCGTCCCACTCACCACCTATATGACCACGAACAGCCTATTTGTCCCACCTACCACCTATATGACCATGAACAGCCTATTTGTCCCCTGACCACCTATATGACCACAAACAGCCTATTTGTCCCCTGACCACCTATATGACCACAAACAGCCTATTCGTCCCACTCACCACCTGTTTGACCACGAACAGCCTATTTGTCCACATGCAATCTAAATGACACCCCTTGCCCCCCCTGACCACGAACAGCCTATTCGTCCCACTCAACACCTGTTTAACCACGAACAGCCTATTTGTCCACGTGCAATCTAAACCCTCGACCCCCCGACCACGAACAGCCTATTCGTCCCACTCACAACTTGTTTGACCACGAACAGCCTATTTGTCCACATGCAATCTAAATGACACCTCTTGCCCCCCCCGAACACGAACAGCCTATTTGTTCCACCGACCACCTATATGACCACAAACAGCCTATTTGTCCACATGCAATCTAAATGACACCTCTTTACCCCCCGACCACGAACAGCCTAATTCGTCCCACTCACAACCTGTTTGACCACGAACAGCCTATTTGTCCCACTCACCACCTGTTTGACCACGAACAGCCTATTTGTCCACCGACCACCTATGACCACAAACAGCCTATTTGTCCACATGCAATCTAAATGACACCTCTTGACCCCCACCCCGACCACGAACAGCCTAATTGCCCCACTCACAACCTGTTTGACCATGAACAGCCTATTCGTCCCACTCACCACCTTTATGACCACGAACAGCCTATTTGTCCCACCTGCCACCTATATGACCACGAACAGCCTATTTGTCCCCTGACCACCTATATGACCACAAACAGTCTATTTGTCCCCTGACCACCTATATGACCACAAACAGCCTATTCGTCCCACTCACCACCTGTTTGACCACGAACAGCCTATTTGTCCACATGCAATCTAAATGACACCCCTCTACCCCAACCACGAACAGCCTATTCGTCCCACTCACCACCTATATGACCACGAACAGCCTATTTGTCCCACCGACCACCTATATGACCACAAACAGCCTATTTGTCCCACCGACCACCTATATGTCCACGAACAGCCTATTTGTCCACGTGCAATCTAAATGACACCCCTTCCCCCCCAACCACGAACAGCCTATTCGTCCCACTCACCACCTATATGACCACGAACAGCCTATTTGTCCCACCGACCACCTATATGACCACAAACAGCCTATTTGTCCACGTGCAATCTAAGACCACGAACAGCCTATTCGTCCCACTCACAACATGCTTGACCAACAGCCGATTTGTCCACATGCAATCTAAATGACACCCCTTGCCCCGACCACGAACAGCCTATTCGTCCCACTCACCACTTATATGACCACGAACAGCCTATTTGTCCACATGCAATCTAAGTGACACCCCTTGCCCCCGACCACACGAACAGCCTATTCGTCCCACTCACCACCTATTTGACCACGAACAGCCTATTTGTCCCACCAACCACCTATATGACCACGAACAGCCTATTTGTCCCTGACCACCTATATGACCACAAACAGCCTATTTGTCCCACGACCACCTATATGACCACAAGCAGCCTATTTGTCCACATGCAATCTAAATGACAACCCCTTGCTCCCCCCACGAACAGCCTATTCATCCACTCACAACCTGTTTTGACCACGAACAGCCTATTTGTCCACATGCAATCTAAATGACACCCCTTGCCCCCCCGACCACGAACAGCCTATTCATCCCACTCACAACTTGTTTGACCACGAACAGCCTATTTGTCCACATGCAATCTAAATGACACCCCTCGACCCCCGACCACGAACAGCCTATTCGTCCCACTCACAACTTGTTTGACCAAGAACAGCCTATTTTTCCACATGCAATCTAAATGACACCCTTGCCCACCCGACCACGAAGAGCCTATTTGTCCAAATGCAATCTAAATGACACCCCTTTCCCCGACCACGAACAGCCTATTAGTCCACGTGCGATCTAAATGACACCTCCCCGACCAAGAGCATATTTGTCCACGTGCAATCTGTCGTGTCCCGTGTGCAGCATCAATTACATCAACATTAAGCGGCACATCAGATTGGGCCATTGGGAACTCACGGTAAGTCTTATATCAAAATAGCATGCTTGCTTTTGTGGATTTATATTTAAATAAATATTTTTAGAAAATATGCTTCTTTAGCCAAAACAGGTGAAAATCTTTATCAAGGAGCTCCATGTCAAGGTCAGCATAGACCAGCTGAAAAAACTCAGAGCTCAAAATCCGCCTGTTCCGATGTTGTCTCGACTGGATGAAGGAGAAGAGGAAAATCAGGTGGCACTCCCCCAGCCGCAGACTCCGGAGAGTCAGGTGGCACTCACCCAGCCTTCAGAGGGTTTTTTCGAGTTGTTGGGTAGGCTTTGAATATTTCATGTAATAACACAAAAGTAATTTATTTACAAGACGGCAAAAAAAAAAAAAAAAGTTTTATGTGTGATTTCGTTTTAGACAAAATGGAGAACCAGTTTAACCCCCAGGGAGCCATGAGCCTGCTAGGTAGATGTTAAGTGATCACTATATAATTATGTTTAATTCTTTCTCCAAGAACAATACATCAACTGCTTTTTTAGTTTTTTAGATTTGTTTCTGCAGGATGATCCGGTATATTCAGTAAGTATTAGGTGATCAGTTTGTTTGTGTTTGTTAGATTCTGTTGTTTCTCTTTAACCATAACACCAAGCTATTATGTTTTGATATTGTTTGGTGGGTTTATTTTTTCATGTTTTGGTTCACCCTTTCCTGCAGGATAACACGGACATCTCCACTCTTGATCTGTCAGAGTTGGACTTTTAAACATTTGATTTTGGATATATACATAGCTCTTGTAATTTTAACTATTTTATTGTAAGCAATTATGGATATTTATACGGTTAGATTGTTTGATAATTTTTGTAACATGTTTGAAATAATATTCAATTAAAAATTATTCAGTAGTTCATTTATATACACATTTTTAGAAACATAAATAATGTGTCCCTGCTGGATGACTTGGACATCTGCACACTTGATCTGTCAGAGTTTTTGGACTTTTAATAATTTAAATTGTAAAAAAAAAAAAAAAACATGTACATTGTTCTTGTCATTTTAACTATTTTGTTGTAAGCTATTATGGATATTTATATGGTTCTATGGTTTAATAATTGTTTTAACATGTTTTAAATATTATTCAATTATAAATGATTCAGTATTTAATTTATATACACATTTTTAGAAACGTGAAATTACTTGCTTCATAATGTTTAATAAAAATGTATCGACAATTACCTAGTAATTACCCCTTTGTGTAAATTCAAATGCTTATAAATGTCACTTGTAATTCATGTGATCATGCACATCTTGAAAATTGCACGTTTGTTTACATTTTTACTGTAGTGCTTTCATCATAAAAAATTGGGGAAACAATTATCTCTGTGTCACTGATTTATGTGGACAATGCATTATAAGTTATATATTTACACTGAAAAAGCTCCGTCCACGGAAAGCCTATGTAGGTCCCGTCAAATAAGTTACAGCTGTCACTTGATAATGTTGGATTTTGGAGTTGGATTTTGGTGATTTACACCACATTTGGTGCATGACCACCCGTAACTTATTTGACGGGGCCTCCACAGGCTTTCCGTGGACAATGCATTAATAAGTCATTATTTAAGTTTATTATAATTTTATTATGCAAAACTTACAGTACTACACTCAGGAAACACCCTGTGACAAGTTAATATACATTACAACTCATCAATATTAATATTTACACTGAAAAATGTCCGTCCACGGAAAGCCTATGTAGGTCCCGTCAAATAAGTTACAGCTGTCACTTGATAATGTTGGATTTTGGAGTTGGATTTTGGTGATTTACACCACATATGGTGCATGACCACTCGTAACTTATTTGACGGGGACTCCACAGGCTTTCCGTGGACAAAAAAATACGTGGACGTATTTTAATTTTCTATTTCAGAAAGATCGGACCTTTCTGTCTCACTGTCTACAAAACACCTATGAAAATGAATTGAATAATTGTTACGCGTCAATGGCTCCCGTTCAGCCCATGGGGTCCTAAGGGCCCCAAACTTCAACTGCTGGTATCCTAGGGACCCTTGAATACTATATTGAGCGTACAAGAGTCTACTCCAAATGCAAAGTAGTTTTTGCACATTTGGTAATAATATCTCACACAGGCCTCATCCTCACATATGGCCTAAAACCCTTTTGATTTAACTCAAGTTTCCAGAGGTGAAGAGTTTTGTGAACTGCAGAAACACATGCTTAGAAGTGATTGACATTTGTATAACTCTGGCCCTAGAGTCGGGGGCTCCTAGGCTACCATCGTACCGAATTTCGAGGCCCTGTGACCTTTTGACCCCTGCGTTTCAAACGACCCACTCGCAACTTATTTCAATGGAAATTTACAGGTGGTTCGTGGTCAAGGGGGTCTTTTTCGACCAATAAAGTAGATACGGACACGGAACTCCGGATGCTGGCCCGTAGAAACTCGGAACTTTGGATCTCACATCGGGACCCCCTCGGCTGCCCTCGTGTAAAATTTGGAGGTCCTGTGACCTTTGGAAGCCAAGTTATAGATACATCCTGCTTTGGAAAAAAAATTTAGGGGCACGATAGGCACTCCCTGGTCATGAGGAAAACTATGGTGAAGTTTAAGCGGTACGTGGTCAAAAAAGGCGTTCCGTGTCACTGAGGAAGACTATGGTGAAGTTTAAGCGGTACGTGGTCAAAAAAGGCGTTCCGTGTCACTGAGGAAGACTATGCTGTACGTGGTCAAAATAGGATTTCCGTGTCACTGAGGAAGACTATGGTGAAGTTTAAGCTGTACGTGGTCAAAATAGGCGTTCCGTGTCACTGAAGAAGATTATGGTGAAGTTTAAGCTGTACGTGGTACAAATAGGCGTTCCGTGTCACTGAGGAAGACTATGGTGAAGTTTAAGCTGTACGTGGTCAAAATAGGTGTTCCGTGTCACTGAGGAAGACTATGGTGAAAATTAAGCGGTACGTGGTCAAAAAAGGCGTTCCGTGTCACTGAGGAAGACTATGGTGAAAATTAAGCGGTACGTGGTCAAAAAGGTGTTCCGTGTCACTGAGGAAGACTATGGTGTAAATAGGTGCGTGGTCAAAAAGGCGTTCGTGTCACTGAGGAAGACTATGGTGAAAATTAAGTGCGTGGTCAAAAGGCGTTCCGTGTCACTGAGGAAGACTATGGTGAAAATTAAGCGGTACGTGGTCAAAAAAGGTGTTCCGTGTCACTGAGGAAGACTATGGTGAAGTTTAAGCTGTACCTGGTCAAAATAGGCGTTCCGTGTCACTGAGGAAGACTATGGTGAAGTTTAAGCTGTACGTGGTCAAAATAGGTTTTCCTTGTCACTGAGGAAGACTATGGTGAATTTTAAGCTGTACGTGGTCAAAATAGGCGTCCGTGTCACTGAGGAAGACTATGGTGAAAATTAAGCTGTACGTGGTAAAAATAGGCGTTCCGTGTCACTGAGCAAGACTATGGTGAAGTATAAGCGGTATGTGGTCAAAAAAGGCGTTCCGTGTCACTGAGGAAGACTATGGTGAAAATTAAGCTGTGCGTGGTAAAATAGGCGTTCCGTGTCACTGAGGAAGACTATGGTGAATTTAAGCTGTGCGTGGTCAAAATAGGCGTTCCGTGTCACTGAGGAAGACTATGGTGAAGTTTAAGCTGTACGTGGTCAAAATAGGTGTTCCGTGTCAAAGAAGACTATGGTGAAGTTTAAGCTGTACATGGTACAAATAGGCGTTCCGTGTCACTGAGGAAGACTATGGTGAAGTTTAAGCAGTACGTGGTCAAAATAGGCGTTCCGTGTCACTGAGGAAGACTATGGTGAAGTTTAAGCTGTACGTGGTCAAAATAGGCGTTCCGTGTCACTGAGGAAGACTATGGTGAGGTTTAAGCTGTACGTGGTCAAAATAGGCGTTCCGTGTCACTGAGGAAGACTATGGTGAGGTTTAAGCTGTACGTGGTCAAAATAGGCGTTCCGTGTCACTGAGGAAGACTATGGTGAAGTTTAAGCTGTACGTGGTCAAAATAGGCGTTCCGTGTCACTGAGGAAGACTATGGTGAAGTTTAAGCTGTACGTGGTCAAAATAGGCGTTCCGTGTCACTGAGGAAGACTATGGTGAAGTTTAAGCTGTACGTGGTCAAAATAGGTGTTCCGTGTCACTGAGGAAGACTATGGTGAAGTTTAAGCTGTACGTGGTCAAAATAGGCGTTCCGTGGCACTGAGGAAGACTATGGTGAAGTTTAAGCTGTACCTGGTCAAAATAGGCGTTCCGTGTCACTGAGGAAGACTATGGTGAAGTTTAAGCTGTAGGTGGTCAAAATAGGCGTTTCGTGGCACTGAGGAAGACTATGGTGAAAAATAACATCTCCCGCAGTGCGAGGGTGCCCCCAGAGGCCTATATACGAAGCCTATTTGCCGATTTCGTGGCCTAACCCGCTTTTTCGCAAAACGTCCACGTCACCATTAGGTTAAGCAGCTCGTGTCGTCCACAAAGTGAGCGCGAGCCCACGTCCGGCCTATGCGTCATTTGGCGACACTTTTGAATGGAAAAAATACCACGAACAGTCACTGTTCCCTTACCCCTTGATGTGCATCGCACTTCACTATACTTAGTTCCGTGGGCCCCAAGCATGATTGTAACAGGTCCCTGATCTCTTTTTCATGCTTAATTGGTTTTCCATTGGTCTTCCTAAAGTTATTTCTAGCCCATATTTTTCCATAATAGTGACACACTCCAAACCCATAAGCTGAATCTGTAAATATGGTTCCTTTCTCACCCTCTAGTATCCTACATGCCTCTGTTAGTGCCATTATTTCTGCTCTTTGGGCTGACATAATTCCATTTTCTATTTGTATTCCTCTTAGCTCTTCTAGATGTCCATCTCCATCCATTCTGCTATTCCATACCCTATCTCACTTGATTTTACACTCAAATTGGCTACTCATCTTTGTTTCTTTATAACACCATGTACTGGTCTACAGTAGCGTTCTCTGAAAATTCCAATTGTTGATCTGGCCATGGGTTTATATGACACTCGGCTCTTGTGTGTCCTAGCCGATGACACCCATAGCATTTCACTGACTGCCTGTCTTTAATTATTCTCTCTCTTCCTACATCACCTCTTCCTCTTGTCATTGGCCTGCCTCGCCCTGATCCTCTTCTATAGCTTCCCTGTGCCTAAGGATGGTACCCCTGTGGTAGCTGCACTTTTACAACTATAGGTTGGGGGTTTTGCTGACTTTGGCCATCCCCTGGCTTTGATGTCGGTTCTACTTTCTGACCCAGCCCTTTTCCCCCTGTTCCCCCTTGTGGTCTCTTCTCCCTCTAAAATCACAGGATATGTTCCTACATGTTTTTCTTTGCTCTAACCTCATCCATTTCTTTCTGGGGTGTGGTAAACAGCTCCTACCCTTGGAAACAGATGGTTACTGTCGTGCACTTCTGCCTACAGGAGCAGAGTTTCAGCTTCTACAGTATTAAATGATTAACAAAATCATACTGTTTTCAACCACATATTTCCAGAGATAAAAATAAATAAATTCTTTCACAGGTGAGTATGTTATAATCAGTTCACTTTTTTATTAGAAACTAAGAGTAAAGGTCAGTGAAGTGTAGCAAGTTGATCTGATGATATGTAATATTTAGAGTTAAAACCAATTGGTTTGTTTGCTTTTTTACAACCAGTGCTTGACCAGTTTGACATGTTGGAAAACTCATTGGTTTTTACTGAGTGATGACAATATCTAAAATTGACAGTTCCAAGATGGATGATCATGCAGAATTATATGAAATAAATTATATTATCATGTAAAAAAAAAAAACCCACATCTGCTGAAGTCTATTGCATATCTAGAATAGGGTCTAACTATACTTGTAGATGTACAGTAAACATTCTAAATCAAGGCGTTGACTGTTGAATGGCGGACGACTTGTGTATAGTGGCCCATAGAAACAGTCTACTATGATACATATTAGATCTACATATACATACGTAGGCCTATCTATGGTTGCATTACTCTGATTGTGTGTTTGTATGTTCCAGACAATCTACACATTACTGTTGGGGATTACATTGATATGCCAGCAGGTCAAGTTACTGTTTTTATGACGAGTCATTCAATCATTGATTCAACTGATTCGTTCAAAAATACTGATTTGTTATAGTACAAAACAAGTAACTATGTGAGTGAGTCATTGAATCATTCACTCAAAGAACTTGTTAAAAAAACTGAATCATATAAAATTCCTCTGCTTTGTGTGTACAGGGATTCTAGCAGTTCTCCATGCAGTGATGGCTTTGTTTTCAACAGTTTTCATTGACAGAGCAAACAAACAAAATAAGTGCCAATTTTGTCTAAAATATAAGTGAGTCACTTTTAACTTCTAGTTTATTAAACTTTTGTACAAAAATCTGCATAATTCTTATTCCAATAACTTCTCAGTTGCATCCCATATGTTATTTTTTTTAACTAGCAGCAGAGGCTTGGACATGTGGCACTCCCAATTTGTCACATATTGACACTTGGCCAGGACCCCTTGGCATCTCCTTTTGATGCTCAAGGAACCCTTTAATGTAATTTCTTGATGCACAGGGGTATCTTTTTAGCATCACTTTTCGACATCCAGGGTCATCCATGGTTTTCAGTTGTTTTTCCTTAAAGGGGTCCTATTATGCTTGTTTACAAAGTCTTGATTTAGTTTTGGGGTGTTCTAGAACATGCTCTCATTTTTGGTGGTTCAAAAATGTCATTAATTTTCACATAATTTACATTATTACAATACCTTTCTCCCCAGCAAACGACTCGATTAGTTCCGGGTTTCATGAAGGCCACCTTCCGTAAAATTAAATCTATTGTGATTGGTTAGCTTTCCCAGTGTGTTGTGATTGGATTCTTCTGTCAGCATTTTTTAAATTTGTGTACAGACTGCACAGGAACTGGGGTCTCATTTATAAACGCTGCGTACGCACAAAATGAGCATATAATATTCGTAAGCAATTTTCCACATACATATCTGGATTTATAAAAAATAAACTTGGTGTAAATATGTCCGCACCGTACGGACATTTTAGACCATGCGTACAAACTCTTATTGAGTGAGTGGAGTAGATTATTTTAAACTGTGTTTTAATTTCGATATGCATTTATAATACTTATTCCACTCTCATTAATGGAGATAAGCACTGTAAGACATATAGTGGATGCACTTGATCACTTTCTTGTGGCATCCTATGTTTTAATGACAGTGAGGAGCACTATAGGTGCACGATAATTAATTTGTAAACTAAACTGCAGATCTCATGTTACAAGGATTTTTTTGTTTGTTTGTTTTGCGAGAACAATGATCATGATGTGCACTTAATTCGATATTATTATGGCGGACAGCTGGATTCGGTGGTCGAACGGTCAGTCCATTGAATAGCACCAATGATAATATCTTACTGTACAACCCACTGCAATGTACTGCACGGACGTGTTGATGTTGTGTAAAGGCATCTCCAAAACATTATAAAAAAATACCACTGTATTTGAATTAAAGGACAACGGCAAGATTTGCACATTTCTTTTTAAAAATATTTTCAGTAATTCGCTGTGTCAGACAATTGTATTTTCACTGCAAACAATATAGCCTATTATATCAGCTGTTTCCACAAAAAAATAGATAATTTTTTCAGCTTATGTTCACCTTATCGGCAAAACTGCATACATTTAATTTGATTTGAATTGTTCAAAACAAAACGGTTTTATAAATGAGACCCCTGAACTTTAAGGCAGATAGAGATTGTGTATATTCCTCTCACAATTCAATGTTTTTGCCTTGGAAGACTTGTAATATTATTATTATTATGTTTTTTTTTTTATAAATTATGACTGTAGCTGTATCTGCCTGTTATTTCTTGTGTTTTATCAACAAATAGTAGGGTTCACACCCCAACATATATGCAATAATGGCAATATTATTACCCAATATATAATTTTATCATTAATTCAATGAGAATAAAATTACCAGTGCTTTTAGTGTTGGCATACTGATGCCAAGGATTTCTTATTTAAAGCAAAGGAGGACCCTGCACGTCGAAAAATGACGGTAAAGGGTCCTGACCAAACGTCAATATGTAACAAGTTGGGAATAAGAATGTGTTGGCTTTTTGTTACAAATTCAAAAGTTTTTGAATTAGCCACAGAGACTTTTACATGTGGCAAAAATCCTTGTATAAAAAGTACTGTATAAAACAAAAATATATATAGGGCCTACAGTATATACCTTAAATGAATATCATGTGGTGCATGTGTGTTAGATATGACTGGACCCATGGTTGTTAAGAGAAAAATCAAAAACCCAAGAATTCCTCCTCATCTGAGGTTTCTTGAAAGTTATCCTGAATTACTTTCTTTGTTTGATCCTCCAATTGCCCAGCTGTGGGAAAACACATTTTAAGATTGCACACATGTGCAGTGCGCACATCTTCTCCAGTTGCCTCCAACGCAATGTGGTAATTCAAAGGTCCCAGTGACTTCAAAACCCGGTAAGGCCCTTTCCATTTTGGTGCCAATTTGGCACTAAACTTGTTTTGTGCACTAGATTGAGGAAAGTTTCAGCCATACCCTGTCTTTGACCTTGAAAGTGCTGTCTCGTCTTTTTTATTATAGTTCCGGAGTTGTCGATGTTGAGCTTTTCTGCAACTCTCTTTAACTTGTGATTGCAGTTGTTGTATGTGAGAGATTATGTCATAGGAGGTGGTGTCAGGAGTGAGATTTGGACCGTGCAGAATTTTATCCATTGGCCCTCTCAATTTCCTTCCAAGCTGCAATTCTGCTGGAGTAACTCCAGTGGTTTCCTGGATGGTTAATGGAGTTAATGGCGAATCTCATCTCTGGTAGGAACTGATCCCATTTGCTGTGGTTGTCATCCACATATGTCGCAATCATACTTTTGAGAGTTCTATTCACACGTTCAGTCATATTTGTCTGAGGATGATATGCTGTGGTTAACTTTGGTGTCACTCTCCATTTCTCACATACTTCTCTGAACACAGATGAGACGAACTGGGTACCTCTATCAGAAAGAACGAAGTCTGGAACCCCCCAACGAGTTAAGATTTATTTTCTGAAAATTGTTGCAATACTTTGAGTGGTGGCATGACGCATGGGGAAACACTCAACCCATCGTGAGTAATAATCAACAAAGACCAGTAAGTACACATTTTGCTGTGTACTCCGGGGTAGTGGACCCATAATATCAACTCCCAGCATTTCATTTGGTTTAGTGGTGGTAACTGATTGAAGTTTCCCCGCAGGTTTCTGGTTATCGTGCGAAGGGTTTGGCATTTCACATTCCCTGACATGATGTTTCACATCAGTCCACATCCCTAAAAAACGCTACTTCCTGGAGCCGTTTATAGGTCTTGAAAATTCCTCTATGGCCACTCAAGGGATGTGCATGATAGTGCTGAAGGAGAGATTGCCGGAGTGCTGGGAACATACACTCTATAATGTATTTGATCATTCTTCAGGTGAGTCTTGCGATACAATTTGTCCTCTACCACTTCGTATCGTTCCATCTGCGGGCTTTGTTCTTCTGCTATCGCATGTAATAACTTTGTTAATTCACAGTCTTTATGTTGTTCCTCCCACAAGACAATTTCTGTCACGGAAGCTCTGGATGTTGATCCATTTGTTGCTTGGCATAAATTGCTGTGATGGGAGAGTTTGCTGTGACTGATGACCTGGACAAAGCATCAGGAGCGATGTTTAATTTCCGGTATTCAATGACGAAGTTGAATTTTGCAGTCTCAAGACCCATCGAATGAGGCGACTGTTGGTTTTAGTGGATCCCATGACCCATTGCAGAGCAGAATGGTCTGTGACAACCGTGAAAATTATGTATTCAAGGTAATGTTGCCACTTTTCTAAGGCCCATATAACTGCCAGACACTCTTTTTCGGTTACCGTGTAGTTGTTCTCTGCTCCAGTTAATGTTCGACTGCCATATGCGATAACCTCCTCCCTACCTGGATCTTTCCTCTGCGTGAGAATGGCACCCAGTCCAGTGTCACTAGCATCTGTATATACGATGAAAGGAACTTGAAGATCGGGGTGGCCGAGAATGGGGGGTGAGGTAAGGCATGCTTTTAACTGGTCAAACGCTTGTTGACACTGCGTCGTCCATTTAAACTTCTGTCCCTTTTTTTTCAGAGAATTGAGGGGCTCAGCAATTTTAGAAAAACATGGCACGAACCGGTGGTACCAACCGGCTAATCCCAAGAACCTCTGAACTTCCTTCAAGGTGGTAGGAGCAGGAAAACGAATGGCCTCAACTTTACTTGGATCAGCTGTGATGCCCTTATTACTCACCACGTGTCCCAAAAGGTGATTTCTGGAAGAAAAAATTTCACTTTTTCAAGTTAATAGTCAACCCGGCAATATCCAGCCTGTGGAGAACAGTTTTCAGGTCACTGAAGTGCTGTGCCACTGAGTGAGAATAAATAATAATGTCGTCAATGTAGACAAAGCATATTTGCTTTCTTAACTCCCCCAGGACTGTCTCCATCAGCCTCTGGAAGGTGGCAGGTGCGTTTTTTAACCCAAAAGGCATAACATTAAAGTGATATAGACCTGCAGACACAATAAAAGCAGCTTCGTACCGAAGCTGTTCTTCATGGTCTTTTTCCAGTTGGTGTCCGAGTCTAACCAGATCTTCGACAGTGTTAACACGACTGCGCAGCTGGCTTGCAAGGTAAGGCTTGATATTTTTTAGGATCATTTTCACAATCTCGTTTTCTGTTAACGTGGCTTTCCATCTTTTACACAGTGCTCGATAAGTGAATGCAAAGTCTCTTACTGATTCCTTTTCCCCTTGAACTCTAGTGCGGACACGTTCGGCCAGCTCGTCCTCATAGTCCTCAGACAAAAAAGCAGAGATGAAGGCAGCCTCAAACTCCTTCCAAGTGGTTATATTGGAGCGACTTACTTCCCACCAGTCACGTGCGGTGCCATGCAACACTGTGCGGAAGGTAGCCAGGAGGTCTGTGTCCGTCAAAGGATGTAGAGAAAGAAAATCTTGACACTTATTCAAGTACAACAGGGGGTCAGCATCATCAGTAGGACGCCCAAAAGTGGGAAATGTTAATTTAATGTGGTCACTTTTGGCCAAAGACATTGGTAGAAGAGGTGAAACAGTCTCTATTGAATGTGCACCAGGAATCTTAGTTGTTTTTCCTGTTTGTGCTTCCGCTTTTTCCCCAATAAACACTTAAACATCATTTTGCAGCTCAGCTACACAATTACAACATTTGTGAATTTGTGTTTCACATTGCTGAAGATTCGTGGTTACATTATCAAGGCTACCCTGAAATGTGTGTTGGATAGCTTTGATATCCTGTTGTAACTCCACCCATAACTGTTCCATCTTATCCCGGACTACACAGGTGAAAGATTGTTCCAGTTTTTGAATTTCCTTTGAGATCATCAGTTGCACAGCCTTAATCAATTGGTATCGACTGCCTCTTGTTGTTTAGTTGCAGTCATTAAGGTGACAACCTGTTGATTATTGGTCTCCACCTTTGCTGCAAGATCGATGATCTGGTTCTCATGGTGGGAAGATGAGGCCTTCAGTACCTGGGTAAACTCATTTACAGTTTTCTCTTGCCTTTTCATGAATTCCGTCAGATTGTCCCAGTTACCTTGCAAATGGGCATTATATTGTTGAATTTCCCTCCCAGGGTTGGAAGAATACCAGGAAGATCATGCTGAGCCATTGCAGATGTACCATCCAAAGACGTACAAATTTGCATACTTTCATGTTGTGGGGCCCAGGTGAGAGGTTGCACAAGGGTGCTGCCTCAAGAACAGGGGAAAGCATCCGCACCTGGGTTCCAGGAAAGGCAAAACTGTGTGGAGAAATGTTATACATAGTTGGGTCATGTGGAGGAAGTCCTAAAAGGGTCTGAGTTTGAACAGGAGGTGGCCAAATTGGAGTGGAAATACTAAGGGCATCAATATCCACATAGGTGGAAGGTGAAGAGGAAGTGGCCATGTCTTGTGATGTGTGGGAGTATTTTAAATGTTGGGACTAAAATAAAAAAAATTCAAGACCTGTGTATGTATTTGGGGCAACAGGGGCATCATAACAATAAATACAAAATAAAATAAAACAGTTCTTCTCTACAATCAATTACAGCATTTTTCAATAAAAAAAAAAGAAAACACCACATACATTTCCCAAATTAAAGTTCCCACACATTTCCTTGATAAGCACTTAGTCAACAAGATTTCAATTGAAAAAGGTTATTCAATAACACCACAGTATTTAGATTTTCACTCCAAAATCACAGATAATAACATGGATTTTTTTTTTTTTTTTTTTTTTTAAGTTCAAAACTCAATTCCCTCAAGAGCATAAAAGTTCATGGATTCAAATATCCACATTCCACACATCTTCCAAAATTTACAGTCACAAAATTTCAAAGGGTCATATCCAGTTTGTTTAGTTCAAGTCCCTGTTCGGGCACCATTTCTGTAACGGAGGTCGTCTTGTCCCAAAATATAACAAAAGTTAAACGCACACGCACAAAAAAAAAATGATCTGAAGCGGGGATCGAACCCCGGCCACACGCGTGATGACGTAGAGTCCTAACCGCAAGACCATGTATCGTTGACGACTAGGGTGGCACTCAGTATGTACATCAACACAGACCGAAAATCTCAAAGAAAAAAACAGAAAAAATAACAATCAGTTATTATTGTTCGGGCGCCAGACAAGTATATTATACCTGCCACATTTTTATATTATTTCATCCCGGATAGCAACGGACAACCAAACCATCCACTACATACAAACAAGAGGAAAACACAAACAAATACAACCTACAGGAATAATACGCAAGTTTCTTTGTTTTAATGAGGTAACGTTTTTAGATTCTAAACAGGACTTTATCTCCAAGCACTACAATTCCATTCAAAAAAAAAAACAATCAAGCACAACCAACTAACACGAAACAACAATTTTCAAATATGCATAAATGAGTGCAATGGGTATGTGTGCCTGTAGTGTGTGAAACACTGACCAAGCATATGCATAAATGAGTGCAATGTGTATGTGTGAATGTAGTGAATGGAACACTGACCCAGCTGGCAGCACAGGTGACTAAGAGTGATTCGGGAGTATCATGGCGGCGGCAATATTAGCTCCTTTAATAAGCATAAGGGTCGAATCTCCAGGTCAATCCCAGATGTTAAAAGAGGCATTCACTGGCCAAGAGAAATGCCCTCTAGCAACAGGCTAAACAGTTAGCATCACCCCTCTCCACAATCCGCACACTCCGAACCCAACAGATTCACCGCAAGGACTGCCTCCAAAAAGGTACGTAGCTGGTCTGGTCAGACCACACCCTCCCGGTCTCTAAACCTCACATTATATAGACATTGACTCCTCCTCATAATTAGTGCTGCTTCCAATCAAGATACAATATCATTTGGAAGGCGGTGATAGAACAAATGAAAATAAACACAGGGGCAGTATAGAAAATATCTGTAATGCCACAACACGAAAAGGAAAATCTATCTATCATCTTTATACATAGGACTATATATAAAGAGAAATATACATTGCATGTACATTCACAATATTACGGAACACATTCCTTGTAGAGTTTTTGTTACAGCAAATTAGAAAAGACACAAAACATAAGCTACAAGTACTTTCTCTCTGAGGAACGGTAAAGTTTTAAAAGAAAGGAAATTACCCAAGATGGTGTTTTGAGCCAATGTCAGCACGTTGGGGAGCTGTAATGAGCAAGATGAGTGTGTTGGCCTCCAGGACTGCAGGCACTGGGCAAAGGTCTTCACTTCACTAGATTTTTCACTATGATAAATGTGACCAGAAGCAGCCAGTCTGCCCTTAGGTTTAACCACTGCTGTTCCTCGATTATTTCCGTTCAACGGCTTCCTTCCTTGTCATCATTAAGCATGAGAAGATGTTCGGCATTCTATGGACAAAGCAACAGTGGGAACAACTATATTCATCCAGTTATGAAGATGTTCTGCCTGTCTTAGGCATCTGGTCCAACCTGTAGAGTGCAACTTGTTTTATATATAACATTTATAATGGAGCAAATATTTCAGTCATCAACTCATCTGTGTTTTTGTAGAGTGATGCTTCTAAGCAGTCTTCCATAATAGACTGCTTGTAATTATTGCTTTATTCAAACATCAAGTCCTTGGAATCAATCTATCTCACCTAAATGTAAAATCTGAGCTGTATGCTTCAGTAGGTTGCAGTTACAAACGGATCATTTGGAGAAGACTTATAACAGTGGTTGTTCGCAGTGCTATTCAACATACATGTATAACTGAATTGCTCTGATGACTGTAGACCAACTCTTTAAAGGTGAATTGTGTAATTTTTGTGATGTTAAATTATTTTCAGTACAAGACATCCACAATTTCCTTTTTCAATGATTGAAAATACTGTGGCTCATATGTCTTAAGCTAAAAAGCTGAACATTGCCTATATGAAGGCTGCAAATTGATGGAAATTAATAAATAAATGAATTAATGAATTAATGAATGAATGAATGAGTAATCACCACCAAGTTTTGGGTAGTGCAGGGTGATGCCTTAAATACTAATTTAGAGACTTTACAAAAAAGTCTTTACAGAAAACAGATATTTTTTGCTAGCCTGCATTATTTCAAAATTTGAATACATATGCATTACAAATATGCATATGCATTAATTAAATCTAAATCAGAGTTTACATACTAAGGCATAAATAATTCCACAGTTTTCATTTATTTATTCATAATAAATCATGTTAGATGTGTCACAACTTGGATGGAGATGCACATGAGGATGAGCAAGGTAAGAGCTTCTTTAATCAACAACAAAAAATACAAGTGTAGCTCTACTAACTGAGGAATAGCAAATCCTTATTTTTCCTTGGTGGACAGACAATGGGTGGAAGACGTCAAAGTAGTGAGAGGGATCCAACCAGTGAGTTGCGAAACAAATAGAGAGCGCGTAACCTTGAGACAAGACAGTGAACGTTTGGATGGATTGATGTCTCGTATGGGAGCTTGATTGGTTGTAACAGGTGAGGAGGATTCCCTGATGGAAGTCAGCTGTGGGTGATTAAGATGGAGTGCAGGTGAGTGGCAGGAGGGATGCTGGGAAATGCAGTGTTGTTCTACGGGCGACTATGACAAGATGCAGTTGATCATGATGAATAAAATTAGATATTTCAACAAATTCAGATTAATTAATCTAATAAATCACAATCATGTCAGTCGTTTCAGGAATAGCATGCAACATTATGCCTGAATAATTTAGAGACATGTTCCTCAAAATCAGCTAAATGCATTATTTCACAGTTTTAACACATGTTAAAACTGTGAAATAATGCATTTAGCTGATTTTGCTATTCTATTTTTTACTATGCTATTTGCTATATTCATTTATTTATTTAGATTTAGCAAAAATTATATAAATGTGTACGAGTGAGGTCATACGAATTTGTACGAATTGACAACCTCATAAAATATGTACGAATTGCCATGATATTGAGCTGCATTACCCTATTATTATGGAAGATTACTAAATCGTTGAATATACATTAAAAACCTTATTGACCGTTATGCTTGTGCTTCACAATGTTTATTTTATTTGATTTATTTATTTACATATTTTTTTTTCTTGTGATAATTAAATGTGCATGTATGCAGCAGGGGTTCTCAGCTCTGGCCCTCGACCTTGCTCCAACCTTGATCAACCTTCTTGTGACTTTTTATAATCCCGAAGACTCTCATTAGCTTGTTATATGTGTTTGATTAGGGTTGTTTGAAAACTCTAGAGGATAGTGGACCTTGAGAGTCACAGCTGATATACTAATGCAATATTATTAATGCCATACCAGTAGTTGGCAATGTCACTTCATAAAGAACACACATACACTTTTCTATAGAATTATCAATTATTACGCATGCACATATCACTGGTTTCACTCATTTGCATTCGTAGTTTACACAGAGGCAATAATGATATTGTTTTCAAGACTTGCACTTTGCAACTCATTTTAAAAAGTTTGTGTTTTCAGGTTTGTCCTGGCCAAGTCAATGCCCCCTGAAACAAAAACTCCCTCACTTCTGATAGAATGGAAGACAAGGCTAATCCAAATTGTTACTATTAAGCTTTTGTGTACGCTTGTCTTGTTTAGAGATTCATTAAGGTTGAAATCCTAACAGACTGACATTTTCTGAACTCTAGAGTGCATCTGTGAGTCAGATACAGAGAAGATCGGTAAAGAGGTCAGGTCTCCCAACAGTGATGAGACGAGAATTGAGGATTATTGGAGGATAATGTCGAGAGATTGAGCAGCTGAAGATGTGTGAGTCTGCCTATGGCTGCTTTACTTCATTAGCTCCCATAGACACACAAACCCTTGCTGGGATCCTTCAGAGAGGAAACATAAATAACTGGCTTCCCAGTGTGGCTCATTACAGGAGACCAAGATCACTGTCTGTCACTACAGCATCCCGTGCTTCCAGATCAGCTCGGCGAACACTCAGCAGCACAGACTCATAATAACTCTGGCTGGAGATCAATGCCTGAGGAAAAAAGCTGCATCTGTTCATACACTCATCCAACTGTACATGATACACATCTAGTTTGTCAACACTTATGGTGTTGTAGTGGGATGAATAGTGGGTGCGCAACATCATAGTGGTTGGTTGGCGGCTGCCTTATTCAACATGCGTCTGCTGTAAATCCTGTGTCTGTTCGCCGTGTTGATGTCCGTTTGTGTGTGCGACCAGACTCGTGGCTATAACAACAACAACAACATGAAGGTATGTGTAGCTACCATGGTCGATGCATAGTATTTTAAGTGGTAAATAATTATGCATTTAATCATTTTTTAGGAGGAATAGTTGATCTAGGATCCATTGTACGTAGTGCAGTCTGCGGGGCAACAATCTTTGATGCTGCTGCTTTGTTGGAGTTATTTCCGGAGATTTAATCCTGCGCTTCGGCGTGGGTTTATGTGGGTTATCGTTCTCGTTCGGCCGATTTATTGTTTATTGTTGATTTATTCATCCCTGTTTGGTATTTTTGTCTTTTTTATATTTAAGTAGTTTTCCAAATCTATTAATTTGTTTATATTGCTTTGTTTATTATATTGTCTTTAGTTTGTATTTGCTTTTTGGTTTCTTTATTGGTATGTTTATATGAAATTGGGGTGAACATCTGCCTCTGTTGGATGAGGTGTTTTTCTACCTCATGGCAGGTGTCTGGATTTCTTTTTGTAATTCTCATTTAAGTGTTAAGCATTTGTACGATTTGTTATTTTCGTTTTGTGAGATTTATTCGGTTAACTCTGTTTATTTTGTGTTGTAGGAACCGAGGCTTCCAGGCAGGTTGCTAGTTGGCCCTCGTGTGCGGTGGTGGGTTGTCACGGAGTGCAGTGTGTTTAGGCCTGATTTTATAGTGTGTGTGTGTGTGTGTGTGTGTGTGTGTGTGTGTGTGTGTGTGTGTGTGTGTGTGTGTGTGTGTGTGTGTGTGTGTGTGTGTGTGAGTGTGGTGTAGTGAGATCTGTGCACTTGGTGGAAAGATCTTTGTGCTTGATAAGAGCCTTGTGCTCATTAAACTGGCCTACCTGCCATAGGTAAGCCTCGGTTTCCTTTCTTCTGTTTCTTATGTTTGTGTAATTTACTCAGGTCCACATTCTAATGCTTTTTTTAAGACTAGTGCTTGAATATTGTGAAATAAAGCTTTTGTATTTTGGTATCCACATCTCCGGCCTCTGTTCTTGAAACCACATTCCTGTGCCCTTTGTAGGTGATCAATTTATAGTTTTCCCTGGTATACAGGGTGGCGTAGTCAGCTAAATTTAAAGTTTCTCTTTCCGATTTGCCTCCGCTACATTCTGGCGTAGTCGGCAGGGTTGTTTCTTTTTTTTGTGGGACGGAGGTGTGGATGCTTATTGGTATTTGGGTAAATGTTTTAGACTGTGATTGTGGATAGATTAGTCTGTTTTTTTTGTATATTTTTTTCTTTTTTTTAGAGTTGGGAACAAAGCAGCAGTGTCATTTCAGTGGACTGGGAGCGTTCTAGCAGTGGGTGCCCCTATCGGTTTACTGATTTGTACTGAGATTGTTGGGTAAGTTTCATTAAAAAAAAAAAAAACACAAAGAAATGGAAGAGGAATTGCGGGAATTGAGGGATCTGGTTGCTCAGTTAAGGGCAGATAATGAAAAATTGTGCCAAGAGCAGAACCATGCTGTCCCCTCCAGTCCAATAGCTGGTCCCTCTCGGGAATTTTTAGTGCCACCCACTGATCAATCAGTGCTACATTAACCGAACGACTTGTGTTTATCCCAAGGGATAGGAAATGTCCAATATTTGATGGTAGATCGGGTATTGGCATTAATGAGTGGATCGAGGAAGCAAAAGCCTGTATAAGAACTCGCCATTTGTCAGTGGCAGATCAGGCGTTTTTCCTATTTGATCATCTAGGAGGGGACGCGCGTGAGGAGGTTCGGCATCGCCCTGTTTCTGAGCGCGGAGACCCAGAGAGATTTTTTTTCATTTTGCAAGAGCTATATGGATGTTCCCAGTCTTACGTTGCCCTGCAGGAAGCCTTTTTCTCTAGGAGGCAACGTGAGGGGGAAACGTTGTTGGAGTTCTCCTTGGCCCTGATGGGCCTCCTAGAGAAAGTGAGGCAGAAGTCCCCTACTGCCATGCCAAATGCAGAGGTTTTATTGAGAGATCAATTTGTCGAATATGTCTGCGACATTTCTCTTCGCCGTGAACTGAAACAATTGGTTCGTCGCCAGCCACAGTCTACGCTTTTGGAAGTGCGTGGCGAAGCTATTCGTTGGGAGCAGGAGGGAATGCCGGGCGGTGCTAGGGGCCGAAGTTCTTCTGTTCCTTTGGCGCATGGATTTCAGTATGAAGTACAGCGTTGTAGCTCATTTCAGAAGTCTGAAATGGGGGAGCTTAGAGAAATGCTAAAGTTACAACAGGAGCAATTAAATCAGCTCACCCAGAGTATTGCCCGATTGCAGGGCCCCCATTCTCGCCCTCGTGCCCAATCCGTTTATAGTGGGCCTATCATCTGTAGGCGGTGTAAAAAAACAGGTCATTTTGCACGGGAATGTGAGGGGGAACGTGTTATGTCACCCTTGCGTTCTCGTGTTGACCAAGCAGTTGGAGGTGGGCAGCCGCAAACTAATGTGTCGGAAAACTAATCCCCGCCGTGCTGAAGAGCCACAGCTCGGCTGGGAAAAAGACTGGTTCAGACTGTAAGGAATCCAGTTCGATTCCAAATTTAATGTCCCCTTGCCCGCATCTGGATGTTTTAATTGGTGGTGTGTTGGTCCCTTGTTTAATTGATACCGGTTCAATGGTATCAACTATTACGGAAAGTTGTTTCATTCAACATTTTGAGCCATGGGGCCAAGAGCGTTTGAGGTCATGTTCATGGTTGCAGCTAAGGGCTGCAAATGGGCTTTCAATCCCATATATTGGTTATATGGAATTGGACATTGATCTCTGTGGTAGGATAGTACCGCGATGTGGGGTGCTGGTGGTCAGGGACCCTCCTGGTGGCATACGTTGTCGAGTCCCGGGTGTGTTGGGGATGAATGTACTCGGGCGACGCTACCAGGAGCTCTTTGGACAGCATGGCCCCGCTTTGTTTGATTTTCCCCCAGTCTCTAGCGCGCCGCTTTCAATTTTTCAAGCGTTACAACACTGCCATCAAGGTAGTGAGCAGCCTTCTGCTGAGTGCACGACTAAGGTAAGGGTGCGTGGTCCTCGGGCATGTCGCGTCACAGGCGGTACTCTTAAGCTGGTAGCCGCAACTTGTGCAGAACATTTGGCAGGTAGTACAGTACTGTTTGAGCCCACCGAGTCTGGGTTACCTGAAGGGTTGTTAGCCTCTCCTGCCCTGGTGCGAGTGACTGGAGGCTCAGTTTATGTGCCGGTGGTCAACATAGGCACATCTGATGTCCTACTCTTTCCACGCAGGGTACTAGGTAGCCTGGTTAGAGTGCATGTTGTTAGTTTGCCAGCAGGTGTTACTGAAGTTAGACCCACTACCACAAATGTCTATTCTCAAGCCACCCTAGCAGCTATTTCTACGATTTCAGAGAGGATTGCAGTGGTAGACCTGACTGCATTGCCAGAATTGGAACAGGGCAAGGTGAAGGTGATGGTGATTTGGGATGTACAAGTCTCATCTCTCATGATATCCCATTGTTAGATGATGTGCCAGTGCGGCAACGACATCGCCGTGTACCTCCCTCGGAGTATGAGGTTGTCAGGGCCCACATTAATCAGCTGCTGGAGTCTCAGGTAATTAGGGAAAGTTGTAGCCCGTACGCTTCGCCAATTGTGTTGGTAAAAAAGAAGGACGGTGGTCTACGCTTGTGGGTTTGTGGAGGGGTTTGCCAAATTGGCTGCCCCTCTACATAAGCTGGTAGGGGAGTTGGCTGGTGTAAAGGGTAAGCAGACAGGTAGGAGCTTTGCTAGTGCCTGGAGTGAAAGATGTCAGGTGAGCTTTGAGGGGTTAAAGGGAAAACTTACCACCACCCCAGTACTTGCATATGCGGACTTCTCTAGACCTTTCATCCTGGAGGTGGACGCCAGCTATCAAGGTTTACAGGCAGTCCTTTCCCAGGAAAATGAAGGTAAGGTACGTCCAGTGGCATATGCCAGTCGCAGTTTAAGGCCCACTGAGCGCAACATGTCCAACTATAGCTCTATGAAGCTGGAGTTTGTCGCGCTCAAGTGGGCCATGACAGAGAAATTCCGTGAATACCTGTTGGGTAATAAGTGTGTGGTATTTACGGATAATAACCCCCTTAGCCACCTGACCCCTGCAAAGCTTGGGGCGACTGAGCAGCGTTGGGCGTCTCAGCTGGCGGCCTTCGATTTTGAGATCAAGTATCGGTCAGGTAAGAGTAATACAAATGCAGATGCACTCTCACGGAGGGACCCCCGGGAACCTGGTGTGTTGGATGGGTTGGCCCCAGGCACTGCAATTCCTGAGTCATTACGGCCATTAACTGGGGTGGATCCTGCTGGAATGGCGACCCAATGTGTAGTGTCTACGCTGCCTGGTTATTCGGTTGGTAGAGTTGGGTTCGCTGCAGGCAGCTGACCCGGTTATCCAGGAAGTGTGGCAATTCTGGAGACGGGGTACCCGTCCGGGTCCTGAGGAACGGTGCCGAATGACTAAGGCAGCCTTAACATTGCTCCGTCAGTGGGATCGGTTGATGGAGCGAGATGGTATGCTTTATCGCCGGGTCCACTGCCCTAAAGGTAAAGAGGAGGTGTTGCAATTGGTATTGCCTGTTGCCTTGAGGTCAGAGGTATTAAGGCAATTGCACCAGCAACACGGACATCAGGGCAGAGAGCGCACCACCGAATTGGTGAGGCAGAGGTGTTATTGGCCAGGAATGTCCTCTGATGTGGCAAGTTGGTGTCAGGTGTGCTTGGTGCCAGGAAGCTAAGGTCACCCAGCCACTTGCTCAGGGTTTTATGGGGCGGTTATTGTCATCTAGGCCAAATGACATTCTGGCGGTGGACTTCACTGTTTTGGAGCCCACAAGCTCTGGCATTGAAAACGTTTTGGTGATGACCGACGTTTTCAGTAAGTATACCCTGGCTGTTCCAACAAGGGATCAGCGAGCCGAAACGGTGGCTCAAGCCTTGGTGACAGAATGGTTTTACAGGTTCGGTGTTCCGGGCCGTCTCCATTCTGACCAGGGTAGGAATTTTGAATCCTTGTTAATACGGCAGTTATGTGAGCTCTACGGCGTGGAGAAGTCTCGTACTACTCCTTATCACCCGGCCGGTAACGGCCAGTGTGAACGTTTTAACCGCACTTTACATAATCTGTTGCGCACTTTGCCAGTGTCCAGGAAACGAGATTGGGTGGCTTGCCTTCCCCAGGTGATGTTTAGTTATAATAGCACTCCTCATCAGGCCACAGGGGAGTCGCCACACTTTTTGATGTTCGGTCAGGAGCCACGATTGCCCATTGACTTCCTTTTGGGGAGAGACCCCCAGCTAAGAGAGGGTAGTGTGCATGATTGGGTCCTGGAGCATCAAACGAGGCTCCAGGTGGCTTTTGCAGGTGCACGTGAACAGTTGCAGGTCATGGCTGATAGGCGCAAGGCCCATTATGATCAGCATGTCAGAGATGAACCACTGGTGGAGGGTCAGCTGGTATACCTCCGTAATTATGGGGTAAGGGGTCGCCATAAAATCCAGGACCTGTGGAGCCCAGTGGTTTATCAAGTGACGAGGGCACCCAAGGAGGGTGGTGTAGTGTACACCATTGCGCCTGTAGATGACCTGACCAAGGGAAGGAATGTGCATCGTTCATTGCTGAAGCGTCGAGTCTGTAAGGACACAGTTGCTGTTAACCAGGGCAGTCCTTTACATGACTCAATTGTGGACTCACCCTTATTGGCTGAGGAAGAGGATGAGGTAGATCTGCTAGCTTGGGTGCAAGAGCGGGACCAAGTCGATGCTGATCTAGGACTGGGTAGGCCAGCATCTGAGATGGAACTTGGTCCACAGGAGGAGGTGAGTGTTATGGGATCAGTTCCTGCTATGGGGTTAGGACGACAGGTTCCAGCTAGAGATACAGCCAGTTCACAGGAGTCGCAGCCTGAAGGCCTGTTTAGGGCCAATGAGGTTGCTTTACACAGGACGAGACGTGTTAATGCGGGCCAGCATTCAAATCTATACCACCTGCCCCGTCCAGTGGGAGATGGGGGTGGGGCTTCTCTGCAGCAAATGCATGGCACGGTGGCAGGCATTTTTAGGCCTTGGGATTAGGTAAGGACGACCTAGGGGTAGGATCGTCGGGGCGATGATCCGTGAAGGGGGGGTAGATTGTAGTGGGATGAATAGTGGGTGCGTCATTTCTTTAAATACGACACGAATGCATCAGTTGTCCAATCATATACTTTCACGGGTGCATAAAGGGGCTTTTAAGGCACCGTGGGTTAAACACCGATTGTGCGTCACTGCCGAGCCCGCCCATTACGGTTTTGTCTTTTCCTGTCTCACAGGTATGTGTCTGTTAACTAGTAAACATCATGAGGTAACAATTTTGTTAGTGGTTATCCAACATCATAGTGGTTGGTTGGCGGCTGCCTTATTCAACATCGTCTGCTGTAAATCCTGTGTCTGTTCGCCGTGTTGATGTCCGTTTGTGTGTGCGACCAGACTCGTGGCTATAACAACAACAACAACATGAAGGTATGTGTAGCTACCATGGTCGATGCATAGTATTTTAAGTGGTAAATAATTATGCATTTAATCATTTTTTAGGAGGAATAGTTGATCTAGGATCCATTGTACGTAGTGCAGTCTGCGGGGCAACAATCTTTGATGCTGCTGCTTTGTTGGAGTTATTTCCGGAGATTTAATCCTGCGCTTCGGCGTGGGTTTATGTGGGTTCTCGTTCGGCTGATTTATTGTTTATTGTTGATTTATTCATCCCTGTTTGGTATTTTTGTCTTTTTTATATTTAAGTAGTTTTCCAAATCTATTAATTTGTTTATATTGCTTTGTTTATTATATTGTCTTTAGTTTGTATTTGCTTTTTGGTTTCTTTATTGGTATGTTTATATGAAATTGGGGTGAACATCTGCCTTTGTTGGATGAGGTGTTTTTCTACCTCATGGCAGGTGTCTGGATTTCTTTTTGTAATTCTCATTTAAGTGTTAAGCATTTGTACGGTTTGTTATTTTCGTTTTGTGAGATTTATTCGGTTAACTCTGTTTATTTTGTGTTGTAGGAACCGAGGCTTCCAGGCAGGTTGCTAGTTGGCCCTCGTGTGCGGTGGTGGGTTGTCACGGAGTGCAGTGTGTTTAGGCCTGATTTTATAGTGTGTGTGTGTGTGTGTGTGAGTGTGGTGTAGTGAGATCTGTGCACTTGGTGGAAAGATCTTTGTGCTTGATAAGAGCCTTGTGCTCATTAAACTGGCCTACCTGCCATAGGTAAGCCTCGGTTTCCTTTCTTCTGTTTCTTATGTTTGTGTAATTTACTCAGGTCCACATTCTAATGCTTTTTTTAAGACTAGTGCTTGAATATTGTGAAATAAAGCTTTTGTATTTTGGTATCCACATCTCCGGCCTCTGTTCTTGAAACCACATTCCTGTGCCCTTTGTAGGTGATCAATTTATAGTTTTCCCTGGTATACAGGGTGGCGTAGTCAGCTAAATTTTAAGTTTCTCTTTCCGATTTGCCTCCGCTACACTGTGAAATCAGATGTCTTATTTATAGACTGGTGAAGTGAGCGAGACAGTCGAAGAGATTGTCGTCTCAGATCTTCGAGAACCATATTTTAGATGAAGTGTAAGTTTTAAAATATATTTTAAGCTTACAATGTATTTTATTAGACTGAAATTGACTCGTGACTAAGGTGAAATGAGGTGGAAAAAGCTACCTCTTGTCATGTCTGGTGGCCCTGTGAATGTGACATTTCCTAATCAGTTTCCACTAGGCAATCCGGAAAATACACCTGGAAAATAAGAGATTAATTTTGATGAAATTGTTTTGCAAGAAGCTAAATTGAAAAATACCACCATAAAGGGAAGGTTAGAGAAATAGTTCGTTATGGGGAACAGATGAAAATTTCAGGGGAATCAATTGATTCTCATATATTAGCTGAATTCTGTCTTCAGGGGGGTATAAAATTAGCTAGAACCTTGGAAGGGTTAATCCCGACTAATAAAGAGGATTTGGAGCAAGAGCGTGTTGAGGTAAAATGGAGCTCAGTAGGGGCTTTGACAGCTTGTCAAGACGTGGCAGAGAAGGTGTTGAAGGAATCTTAAGACATATCTTTCAAGGAGTGAAAAAGAACGCTTTACTGGGCGCAAGAGAATTCCTTTTATATGGCCCAGAAACATCCCCCGAAGAATTAGAAAAAACATTGATTCGTTATGACAGAAAGACAGAAATAATTCATGCAGATAAAGAAAAATCAAATAATAGACCTCCCCGGTCTAAAGATCAGCCCCGTAAATCGGATCGCGAAAAAAAGCTGTATAATCACTATGAAATGGAGGGCCGAAATTCCCCGCGCCGCGACCATAAAACGGACCATAGAGCGAATAAAGGGGAAGATAGGACACCGAGAGCTAAATTCAGACCTCCACCCCGAGGAGGAAAAGGGTTTAGAGACCAGTCACGTCCGCGAACCAAACGAACAGAAGGCACTAGGAGTAGGGGTGGTTATATTAGCCCCGAGAAGTGGGAAAAACTAAGCGCAGAAGAACGAGCGCGAATAGTGTCCGAGAGAGGATGGAATAGGTCAGAAACCAGGGTAGGTAGAGTCAGACTGGACAACTATCCAGATCACGAGAGGGGAAGAATGGAGGAAAATAGAGCAAAACCTAGCAGAGATAGGAAGAAAGCTACTGAGTCAGCTGACGCATAGGGACTCGCGGCTCCGTTGAAACGCGCTCTATCAAAAACAAAAGAGGTAGATGATAAATTATTCAAAATTTATGATGAGACAACGTTCCGCGTAGATACTGGAGCCGATATTAGTGTGATTAAACCGTCAGAAAAACATGCTGAATTATCAGATACGGCCACAGTAGAGGATTATGAAGGTAATACCAAAAATAAGAAAAACGAAAATAAAAGTGATCTTTGGAAATGAGAATTTACTCTGTCCCAGTGATCTGGTAAAAATAGGAAAAATTGGTATTGTCGATAAAGACAAAGAAATAAATAGATTAGTAGAAGAATCAGAGGTGAGCAATAAAAAGGAGCTAGCGAGGATTTTGCGGAAATATTCTGATTGCTATGCACAAAGTAAAAATGACTGCGGAAAGGTAGATACGAAATATGAGCATGTAATAGAAGGCTTGAATGGAGAATGATAAAAATAAAAAGGGCAGATAAAATGACTAAATACCATGATGAAGATCAGAAACTCCCAAAATATTTCACAGACGGAAGTGAGAGAGCAGGGAAAGTAAGATGGGGTTATTTAGTTAAACATGATGGACAATTAATTACGTTGCAAAGCGGAGGACTCAAGGGTACTGCTCAGCTGGCGGAAATAACTGCTGTAGAACGAGCTCTACAAAAAGCAGTTGAATTAGGACATACGGAAATTGTTCTAACCAGTGATTCTGAATATGTAACGGAAGGCATAAACAAAGAATTAGAGACGTGGAAAGCAAATGGTTTTCACACAGCTCGTAATAAACCGATGGCCCACAAAGAACAATGGGAAAGTGTAGCAGGATTGTTACAGAAGGTGACTGCTCATTGCTATCACCAAATATCACATACTAAACAAGATAGCGAGGCAGCCAATGGAAATCGAGAAGTGGATAAAATGATAGGTCAGGTAAAATTAGCAGAAATAACAAAGTTATTTCAGAAATTACATGATGATCTGAATCACCCGAGTGCAAACACGATTCAAATGGAATTGAGGTTAAGAAATGTAACTATTCCTAATTGGCGCACCCGTTACAGAGAAACAAGAAAAGAATGCCAAGTTTGCAGAAAATGTATGACGGCTAAGGGGTGCGAGGAGAGCGAACTGCCGAAAGACTACAAAGGACAATAAGTTAGTATTGATTTTGCAGGGCCTCTCAGACCTAAAACAAAGGCAGGAAATTGTTATTTTCTGCTTGCCATAGATAACCACACTAAAATGAAAATGATTTGGCCTATGCGTTCCACTTTAGAAGAAAAGGTAGTGGAATGTTTACGTGAGTGGATACAATGGCAAGGGAAATTTGATAGCCTAAGAGCCGATGGGGCTCACAATATTAGTGGAAAATTAGTTCAAGATTTTTGCAAGGAAAATGAAACAATACTAGTGAAAAGCATTCCTTATCGTCCTGAAACGAATGGAATTGCGGAACGAGCTATAAGGAGTATTAAAGAATGGTTTTGCAAAAATAAAGATTTGGGAGATTGGGATGAACTCATTGAAAAATGTTTATTCGATCTTAACAGGGACACAAGTGAAAGCAGACAGAGGCCTACCGAGACGCCGGTAAAGAAAAACTCGAGATTTCAAGTAGGAGATCAAGTTATTCTGACGAGAAGGCGAAAGGTAGGAAAGTTTTCTGATGGTTTAGGAATAATTGATAGGTTATAGCGATAACCGGATCCAACTCTGTCGAGTTAGAAAATAACGGTATACAGAGCAATAAAGATCTAGTAAAGAAATACAAAGGAAATGGACAGTGTGAGTGAATTAATAAACAAAGAGGTTTAATTCGTGTGGAGCACGGTAAGCATGGATCTAGAGCTTGGCTATGACACAGCCAGAAATGGAACGGGTGCTAGATTTCAAGGGACAACCCATGAAAGCTGTAGCAGTCCCGGTTAGGCCATATAGCTGTGTCCTGTGCAGTCAGCTGTGTGCTCTGCCCAGTCTATCATGTAACGAGAAGAGAGATCTGGGAGCAGAGTGGACGATGTATAAACAGTCTGACGTAGAAATATCAGGGATAATAATATGTGCAGATTGTCGTCCGAGCCACCCGAAGTTACGGATTGACTCGTACCGAGTGTCCGAAGGCTTTGGGGAAGGCTGCAGCTGTACGTGGGACGGCCTTGTGCTGTAGAATTGTGTAGTCTGTGGGGCCAGAGATCGGAAATTGATGTCTTCCCGATTTCTGTGTGAGAGCCTGAGAGTGCTCAAACCGATATGATTATTCTGCAATGGGATATTGTCCAGATTTTCCAGACATCCGTATTTAGGTATGAGAGAGCATGAGAGAGAAGCTTTTCTCGAGGCGAACGTACCTATGCTCCCTAGAGATGGGGAAGAAGTAAAGAACCTAGCTCTTCGAAAGAGGGAAGAACTGGTGCGAGATAAAAGGTGGAATGATCACAAAAATATTTAACCCTTACAGATCTCGAATCCATGAAATGGAACTTTACGCTTTGGCAGGAGCCAATTTCGAAGTGTTTTCCAGAAGTGGACCTAAGACAAGGTTCACGGGGAAAAATCGCCTGGGTTTACGTGAAACGCGGCGAAGTCTGGCAGGTGCGGAGTTGGGTGAGTTTGGCTATGGAACTAGCGCAGGGTACCGATTGGGTAGATAGTTCACCTTATAAGAAAGATTATAGGGGTGCCCAACTCAGGAGTAACCTGACCAAGGAAAAGGCCCAGTACCAGGAAGGAAAAATTTGTGCAGCTAAACGTAGCGCCAGCGAGCGACTTAGACAAGCACAAAGCCTGGTGCCCGGTAGAAGAAAGATATGTAACTGGTGTGCTCTATACTAATGAGCAGATCACAGAAGAACCGAAGGAAACGTACATTGTAATAATGCATTTTAGGATTAATGTATTGGCGTGTGCGCATCCGGATTATGATTGGATCGGAGGAATTGAGCTTGGTTTGCATGAGAAACAATCCAAAGTCAAAGTGATACGAAAGGGTTTTATGAAAAGATCCAGGTGGCTCGTGGTTGAGGCCAGGAAATAACCTCTGTTAACAGACAAGAATGCAGAGATCACCGTCGCTGGACAGTCTGGCAGGCGAACTCAGAGAAGCCAGAAATACCATCGAGAGGTTGAAGAAACAACGACGGATCTGCAAATGGATGAGTATTGTGCTGTGGATAAATTTGATATTAGGAATTATAGCATTAATAACGATCAGAATGAGTTATCTCCTAGAATGGGAAATTATGACAGGAAATATTATTTTAGCAGAGATAAATGTGAACCGAGAAAACATGTAAACAACATTGTAAAACAACAATATGACCAGGAATGACGAAGGTGAAACTTCGAAAGGACTTTCTCCTGATTTAATCCAGGTTTGTCATTTTTTAATTTACGCGATTTGGGTGTGTTTACAGGGGGTGAATACATTTCTCTGTTGGCACGTAATTATCACAATTTTACAAATTACTAGGATAATTTTAATGAAGAGTATTAGTAAAATTATGTTAGTATGTCTTTTGCTCACAGTCTCAGATGGCTGGAGTAAGCTACTCGGTTTACGAGGAGTGGTAGCTGTAACATTGATAAGTGTGTGTGTTGTGCATTGATGCAAGCACAAAGATAACTGGAAAAGATGGATTTGTATTGTTTTGTGAAATAACAATGATTATGGGTAATGCAGTATATCTAATGGGAATACTGTTAATTAAACATAAAATGAAAGCAAATCTATGGGTAATTGTGGGAACAATTACGTTAAGTGTTTTTATTTTGGGGTTTATATTGAGATGTGAAGATATCACACTTTTGGGGATAATTATTTTGCTTAATAGATTGGATAAAATGCAAAGTAAATTAAACCAATATATGAGATGCTGTGAACGAACGGTGAATTTAAATTCAGTCGATCCCCTTTCTGTCTGAATTACAGATGGAAATTCCAGGATTAGAAGCCATGAAAGAATTGGTGTTTGAGACTGGAACAAAACCTGGATAAAGGGGAGGCGACGGTGAAGGATACAAAAGTAGACAAATGTGTTATGGATGTATGAGGTCCACAAAGAAGGTATATTTTGAAGTAATTAACGGTCATAGATTTTGCGCAGTGTGCGTACATGAACCGAGAAGAACGATAAAAAATAGTTTTAATCAAGATGTATCCATATGGAATCAAGTTTATAGTATGAGCACGAAAAACAGAGTTTGTGATATTGGGAGTTAAAAGTAAACGGCTTTGCCGAAATTAAGCTAATGAAAAGTATTACGGGTTTATTCATAATGCCTTGGTGGTTGAAATTCTGCGTCTTTGGACGACAGAATGAGCAGCATAGGAAACAATACGACCGCGCGACATTTATATTTCAATTGGCTGAACTGCTAGAAAAAACTGAAGTTGAAGTACAAAATAGCAGTGAGTTGGAAAAGGAAGGGGAAATTGTGAGTACGGGGAAATTCTGTTTAACATATGTTACGTCTTACGTCCATAAATGTCCGTGTGGGAGTCCCTGTTTTTTTCTCTCTCTCCTGCTTGCTCTCTCTCTGTCCCTGTCAATCTCTTAGGCTGCCTCCCTTGACTGCTGATTGGCTCTGGAAGCTGTCACTCATCATTAAGTGACATGACGCCGACCTATCCGCTGCCAGTAAAGTTTCCTCTGGCAGATAAAAGGACGCTGAAAGGAGTGAATGGAGATCTCTCTTTTGCTCTCTGTATTTGCTGTCACTTTACTCATTTTTGACTTGCTTTATTTTGTTATTCGTTTATGCCAAAATCCTTTGTGTTTTGTTCTGACATTCTTGATCCTTATAACCTTTTGATTTGCCATTCTGTTTGGTTAATCTGTTACTTTGTTACTCGGATGGCGTTGCTCTTTTGATCTTTGATGAGCTTACGCTCTATGACGTTTACTCTTTACCAAGAGGAAGGCGGATAGGGAAGATGTCGTGCGACTTCCATCGTGCAACATTTAGGTAACTCTTGTGTATAGAAACCCCAGGTAAGAGGTGAACGCCACCCCCTGTATGTTTTGTTTTATTAGTTGAGAGTAGGGAAGTATACGGCGCTTGGCGCTGAAGGTTTCTTTTCTTTTTCTTCCTTTAGTTAGGTTAGAGGTTTAAATAAGGTAGAATTAGTTTTGTTCCTTTCTTTCTTTTGGCGTCACTAGCGTCCCCTTTCTCTTGGGTTGATTTGTTTAGTTTTTCCTTTGTCTCTTTTCTGAGTTGTAAATATTTGTACATATTGGTTGTCTCTTTAAGTGACTGATACTTTTGTAAATATATTTTTGTAGTTATATGGATTCCTTTCACTTTGTATAATAAATCACTTTCGTTGGCAGTTTTTGTCCTTGCATTGTTTCTTGCCGCCTCCATCATTTTACAGATTTGCCACAATCTCAATGTTACTCCTTTTCCCCTAGACAAATCTTAAAAGGGTCGTAACATTTAATGGGGGCTCGTCCAGGATACTCAATTAATCCCTAAAATTATGGAAATTGTGGTAATTTTGTAGATGTGTTGGTGACAAGAATGGACATTGCATTGTTTGGTGTATTGTGACAATATATGACTTATTCATGCAGTGTGGTACTGTGATGCTTATTGTTTGGTTATTCATTATGGAAGTGTTTAACTTGCAAGATTGTGTTAGCAGTCCATCTGTAGAGCAGATTAATTTGTGCAGGAAGCAGGATTTATTTCAGATCGCAGACCATTTTCAGATTGTGGTAAGTAAACAGTCTCTTAAAAAAGAAATAAAACGAATTCTGATCTTGCGTTTGAATGAGTTGCAGGTGTTGCCTACATCAAACGTTGGGGGTGTTGAAACCGGCGGAGATGTTAACGTGGATGGTGTGGTTCTGGCGCATTTCAGTTCTGGGGAGAAGGACAAGTGGAGTGGCGGAGCTGATGCTGACGCGGAGGTGGAGGCCGAAGCTAAGGCCGGCTTACCACCATTTGAGCCGTTTTCACCCAGTTCTGTTGATTCGCGGGAAGGCACACGACTGAAGGTCCGCCTGGCCCGTTTGCATTATGAAGCGCAAGAGAGAGCCCAGGTGCACCAAGCTGAACTGAACTTGCAGTTGGAAATACGCAAGCTAGAAATCGAGGCAGAGAAGCAGGTGAAGCTGAGGCAGCTTGAGCTAGATGCATCACAAATTGCTACTGGCTCAGCTGTACAGCTGAACACTCCCTCTTCTCCTCCTCCGGTTGGTTTAGCCCCAGATGCCTTTGGCGTGAGTAAACATATTGCACTCGTTCCTCAATTTAGAGAAACGGAAGTAGATTCTTACTTCAGTGCGTTTGAGCATCGCAACTTCTCTTCGTTGGCCTAAGGAGGTCTGGTCTTTGCTTTTGCAATGTAGATTATTTGGTAAAGCGCAAGAAGTTTGTTCGGCGTTATCGTTAGAAGAGAGTCTGAAATATGAGTCTGTGAAGTCTGCTATCCTGCGAGCATATGAGTTAGTTCGAGGCGTATCGACAACGTTTTAGGAAACACAAAAGAGTCCTACACAAACATTTGTGGAATTTGCTAGGGAGAAGGGAGTGTTGTTTGATAAATGGTGCACCGCCAGTAAAGCGAGTGATTTTGACTCTTTAAGAGAGTTGATGTTGCTAGAGGATGTTTATCTGAATGCGTCGTAGTGTACCTTAATGAACAGAAGGGTAACTATGTTATCACACGCAGCTGTACTCGCAGACGAGTTTGTGTTAACTCACAAAATTTTTTTTTCTTCTGTACGTCCTGAAAAGTTACAGATTGACAGTTTACAATCTCACACGTCACGTTCAAGATTTAGCCCACCTCGTAATAAAGAGGAGCGTGATTTTTTTTACTGTCACAAGAAAGGGCATGTGATTGCTGATTGTTTGGCTTTGAAGCGCAAGCAGCAGCCACAACCAAAGAGTGTGGCGTTTGTGAAAGCTTATAAGTCTGCGGTTACTGTGCATACTGAGGAAAGAGTTGATGAGAGTTATCGGCCCTTTGTGTCAAAAGGGTTAATATCTCTGTCTGGAAAAAGGGAGGACTAGGAAGAGGTAAAAATACTTAGGGACACTGGTGCCATGCAATCTTTTATTCTGGCAGGTAAAGTACAGGTGTCTGACATTACTTTCTGTGGTTCTAGTGTGATTGTGCAGGGAATTGAAATGGGTTGTGTGAAATTTCCGCTGCATCGTATGCACTTACAGAGCGAACTGTGTACTGGTTTCGTGAGAGTTGCTGTGTGTCCTTCACTCCCTGTGAAGGGTGTTGATTTTATTCTAGGAAATGACCTGGCGGGTGGAAAGGTAATGCCTGTTATTGAAGTTGTGGACGAACCAAATGTGTTTTGTGAGTTAGAGGTACTGTCTGAAACTTACCCTGATGTTTTCCCAGCCTGCGCCATCACACGTGCTCAGTCGCGAAGAGTAGGTGATGTAGTTGATCTGTCTAATTAATTCATGTTTCCACTGTTGGCTGGTGACGCATCACTGGGTATGAATATTGAAAAGAAAAACCGTTCAAAGACCGAAAACAAAGGTGTAGTTGTGTCTGATGCAGAGTTACTTAAATTACCTGTGTTCCCAAATCCGATGGCACATTCAGATTCTGCACAGATTACCGTAAGGTAAATGCTGTGACTGTGCCAGACAGTTACCCGTTGCCTAGAATGGAGGATTGTATAGATAACATTGGTTCTGCACATTTTGTTACAAAGCTTGATATGCTAAAAGGATACTGGCAAGTTCCACTCACCTCACAAGCTTCAGAGATTTCAGCCTTTGTAACCCCAGATAATTTCCTCCAGTATACGGCAATGGCCTTTGGGCTTAGAAATGCCCAGCAACTTTCCAGCGCTCGTTAACATCGTTTACATGATGTACCAAATTGCAACGCTCTTGATGATCTGGTGTTGTATTCGTTGAGTTGGACCGAACACATTTGCCTGTCTGAAACTTACCCTGATGTTTTCCCAGCCTGCGCCATCACACGTGCTCAGTCGCGAAGAGTAGGTGATGTAGTTGATCTGTCTAATTAATTCATGTTTCCACTGTTGGCTGGTGATGCATCACTGGGTATGAATATTGAAAAGAAAAAACGTTCAAAGACCGAAAACAAAGGTGTAGTTGTGTCTGATGCAGAGTTACTTAAATTACCTGTGTCACGTGAGAAAATTGTTGCTGCACAGAAAGAGGATAAAACACTTGTCACTCCTTTTAATTCTGTGGTTTCTCTTGATATAGCTGAGGGAAAGAAATTTGCTTATTTTATTGATGATGACTTACTGATGATGAAATGGTGTTCTCATGTTGACAAGAGTTTAGATTGGAATGTTGTTTATCAGATTGTGGTCCCGTTTTCCTATCGTCAACATGTCTTGTGCTTGGCTCATGATCACCAGCTTGCTGGTCATTTAGGAGTTACCAAGACCTATAATAGAATTTTAAGTAATTTCTTTTGGCCAGGATTAAAAAAAGATGTTGCTCATTACTGTCGTACTTGTCATACCTGTCAGATCGTTGGAAAGCCGAATCAGATTATTCCACCTGCTCCTTTGAATCCTATACCTGCGATTGGAGAACCGTTCGAACATGTGATGGTAGACTGTATTGGTCCACTACCAAAAACTAAGACGGGTAACCAGTTTTTACTAACTATCATGTGTGTGGCTACCAGATTTCCAGAGCCAATTCCGTTAAGAAAAATCACTGCGCCTGTTATCAGCAAAGCATTGGTGAGATTCTTTTCCACGCTTGACTTCTAAAAGTAGTGCAAACCGATCAAAGTACTGAATTTTCTATCGAAGCTTTTAAACAAGTTGTTGATTCACTGGAAATTTCTCATCGGATCTCAAGTGCGTACCATCCGCAGAGCCAGGGTGCACTTGAGCGTTTTCACCAAACACTTAAGTCAATGCTTAAGAAATATTGCCAGGATACTGCTAAAGATTGGGATGAGGGAGTTCCCTTAGTATTATTTGCTGTCAGAGAGACCGTTCAGGAATCTCTTGGTTTTAGTCCAGCCGACTTGTGTTTGGACACCAAGTTAGAGGTCCCCTGAAAGTTCTCAAAGAACGGATTTTAGCACCCGTTTTAAATGCAAACACTAGTGTACTGGATTTTGTGAGCCAGTTTCGAGATCGTCTTCATACTGCTTGGTCGTTAGCTGAGAATCGCTTGCAAGTGCTCAGAAAGACATGAAGAAAAATATGATAAACAAGCGCGTGATCATTTCAACCTGGTGACGGTACCTGTCCCAGGATCATCTTTGTCTGCTCGTTTCTTTGGTCCCTATGTTGTGAAAAAGAGAATGAGTGAAACTGATTATATGTTGTACACACCTGATCGAAAACGAAAAACCCGTGTTTGTCATCTAAACATGTTAAAAGCATATCATACTAGAGAGTCGTCAATGGCAAGTGCTGCGGAACAGACTGCAGGGCCCGCTGTCTCTCCTGTTGCAATAGCCGTGGATTTGGCGTCATCTCCTGGTATCTTGGATATGTACACAGATGGTGTGGTGTTTCGCCATGCTTTTCAGCAGGGTGCAAGGTTAGCAAATTCAGAGATTTTAAAAGATCTTCACTCGTATCTTAATCATTTGACTGTGGATCAGAGAATAGACATTGTAAAATTACTTTCTGATTTTAAATGTCTGTTTGGTGATGTTCCTACACAAACTAATGTCTTGAAACACGATATTAATGTGAACGGAGCTCATCCTATTAAGCAACATGCTTACCGCTTAAACTCGATGAAAAGATCTGTTATGTATCAAGAGGTAGAGTATTTGCTGGAAAATGGTTTAGCCAAGTCCAGTTGCAGTCCCTGGAGTTCTCCGTGCCTACTTGTTCCCAAATCCGATGGCACATTCAGATTCTGCACAGATTACCGTAAGGTAAATGTTGTGACTGTCCCAGACAGTTACCCGTTGCCTAGAATGGAGGATTGTATAGATAACATTGGTTCTGCACGTTTTGTTACAAAGCTTGATATGCTAAAAGGATACTGGCAAGTTCCACTCACCTCACAAGCTTCAGATATTTCAGCCTTTGTAACCCCAGATAATTTCCTCCAGTATACGGCAATGGCCTTTGGGCTTAGAAATGCCCCAGCAACTTTCCAGCGCTTCGTTAACATCGTTTTACATGATGTACCAAATTGCAACGCGTATCTTGATGATCTGGTGTTGTATTCGTTGAGTTGGACCGAACACATTTGCCTGTTGAGAACAGTGTTTGAACGACTTTTTAAAGCAAATTTGACACTTAACTTAGCAAAATGTGAATTCAGCAAAGCCACGGTCACTTACTTTGGCAAGGAGGTTGGTCAAGGCCAAGTGTGACCAGTAGAGGCCAAGGTCACGGCCATAGCAGAATTTCCGGTTCCTACCACCCGCAGAGAGTTGCGGAGTTTCTTGGGAATGGCAGGCTATTATCGTAGCTTCTGTAAGAATTTCTCGACCGTTGTGAGTCCTCTTACTTCACTGCTTAGCCCATCTAAACATTACGGGTGGTCAGCTGAGAGTCAACATGCTTTTGAGTCAGTCAAAACTCTGATGTGTAATGCACCTGTTTTAATGGCACCTGACTGTGCTCGAAGTTTTAAACTGGATGTTGATGCAAGCGCCGTGGGTGCTGGAGCTGTTCTTATTCAAGAGGATGCGAATGGAATAGAACATCCAATTAGTTATTATTCTCGTAAGTTTAACAAACCTCAGTTGAATTATTCAACTATTGAAAAAGAAGCTCTTGCTTTATTACTCGCAGTAAAACACTTTGAAGTTTATCTTGGTTCCAGTAGTCTCCCGATTGTAGTGTATACGGATCACAATCCTCTCGTGTTTTTAACTCGAATGTATAATCACAATCAGCTTTAATGCGTTGGGCTCTTATTGTCCAGAACTACAATCTAGAAATCAGACATAAGAAGGGTTCGGAAAATTTCTTAGCTGATGCTCTCTCGAGAGTGTAGTTGGTATGTTTTTTTTTTTGCAAACGAGTTTGTTCTTAAGGGTGGGAGTGTTACGTCTTACGTCCGTGTGGGAGTGCCTGTTTTTTTTCTCTCTCTCCTGCTTGCTCTCTCTCTGACCCTGTCAATCTCTTAGGCCGCCTCCCTTGACTGCTGATTGGCTCTGGAAACTGTCACTCATCATTAAGTGACATGACGCCGACCTATCCGCTGCCAGTAAAGTTTCCTCTGGCAGATAAAAGGACGCTGAAAGGAGTGAATGGAGATCTCTCTTTTGCTCTCTGTATTTGCTGTCACTTTACTCATTTTTGACTTGCTTTATTTTGTTATTCGTTTATGCCAAAATCCTTTGTGTTTTGTTCTGACATTCTTGATCCTTATAACCTTTTGATTTGCCATTCTGTTTGGTTAATCTGTTACTTTGTTACTCTGATGGCGTTGCTCTTTTGATCTTTGATGAGCTTACGCTCTATGACGTTTACTCTTTACCAAGAGGAAGGCGGATAGGGAAGATGTCGTGCGACTTCCATTGTGCAACATTTAGGTAACTCTTGTGTATAGAAAACTCAGGTAAGAGGTGAACGCCACCCCCTGTATGTATTGTTTTATTAGTTGAGAGTAGGGAAGTATACGGCGCTTGGCGCTGAAGGTTTCTTTTCTTTTTCTTCCTTTAGTTAGGTTAGAGGTTTAAATAAGGTAGAATTAGTTTTGTTCCTTTCTTTCTTTTGGCGTCACTAGCGTCCCCTTTCTCTTGGGTTGATTTGTTTAGTTTTTCCTTTGTCTCTTTTCTGAGTTGTAAATATTTGTACATATTGGTTGTCTCTTTAAGTGACTGATACTTTTGTAAATATATTTTTGTAGTTATATGGATTCCTTTCACTTTGTATAATAAATCACTTTCGTTGGCAGTTTTTGTCCTTGCATTGTTTCTTGCCGCCTCCATCATTTTACAGATTTGCCACAATCTCAATGTTACTCCTTTTCCCCTAGACAAATCTTAAAAGGGTCGTATCACATATATTATTGGTTCATGGTTATTTTACAGACGGATCCAGTAGTGATGCTGAGGACTGACGGCCAAGTGGAGCCAGGGGCTCTCAGACAGTTTATAGAGTTGATTACCAATCGACCACAGACCGTAGCGAGAGTTTGGTTCTCCGCTGAAGTGCTGAGACGTTATGTGAATAAAGATTGGATCAATGAATGTGTGTTGCATGATAACCCGAGGAAAGCAGACCCATTTCCAACAGACAAATTTAAGGAATTTGTAGAAGTAACTTTAATTAAAAAAGCTGAAATGGTATTTGTTGTATACATTGAAAAATAATATTTAAGTGATAGATATGGAGCCATGCGTATTGAATGCAAAGAAAATATGATGCAGATAGAAGAGCATTATTCGAGAGAAATTGATTATGAAATGCCAAGAGAGGATGTCATGTCTGGTGGCCCTGTGAGTGTGACATTTCCTAATCAGTTTCCACTAGGCAATCTGGAAAATGCACCTGGAAAATTAGAGATTCATTTTGACGATCTTCTTGTAGAAAGCATCCAAAGAAAGTCGTTACGAGAAATCCAAAAGAGAAGGAAGGCGGAGCGACGCAGACGGGCAAAGGAGAGAGATTGACAATCAAAAGATAATCAACCAAATGAAGAGGATGGTTTCATTAATTCGTAAACAAGAATCTAATCATAAGAAGGTGATGAAGTTGTTAAAGGGAATGACTAACATGCATAATCATGCTTTGGGATTGCAAGGTGTAGACAATGAATTTAATAATTTACAACTTCAATCTTCTGATATACATCTCTAGAAAATGTTAGTTAAGATTTATGATGATGTTATCTTTTGCTTTTATAATAAGAAGAGATGTCGGTTGTTTTTATGAGTTTTAGCTGTTGCTTAAGAGTGCAGGAAATACTTTGCTGAAAGGGGTGAGATAAAGGACTGCATTTTGCAAGTACCGTGCAGATTGGAATCTTTTGCTGAAAAACCTATGCATTGGCTTACACTGAGTATGAAGTGTTTGTAACGCCAATGTCGGCAGGAATTCAACTGTCTCTACAGGTCACCAGGTGCCAGCTAAAGAATCGGCGTCTCTATAAAGCCCTTCCCTCCTCATCAGCGCAAAAGTGCACGATTTATTTTGGTCACAGAACAAAGGGAAGTGACGGGAACGTTTCTAAAAGACATTCGTTCATTTCATGACTATTAAAACCATCTACACAAGAAACATATGGATATTAGTGTTGTACTTTGCCCTTCATATGCCTGTGTGAATGTTAATTATTTAGGACAATGTGGGATTATTCTTAATCTGTGCCTAAACTGTGTAATATGTGTAGGTTGTGCCAAATGCGATGTTTAGTCTCTATAAGAAGCTGGCGTCGTAAGTCATAAGTGGTTTGGATGACCGTTAAACTTTAGCATCATAATGTATGATTACAACATATATATATATGATCGTGTAAGATGTAATATCAAATTATGTGTACTTTGCAAGAGAGACTGTGTGGGCGGGGCTCTGCCCCACACGGACACTGATTCGAGCAGCCGCCTGTGGGCGGGGCCAAATCGGACTGTTTAAAAACAACGCGCCAGTGTGCAAAACTCTCTTGCTTCATGCTTCTCCCTCCGATCGCTCTCCCGGACGACCCGGAAGCCAGTCCGCTGGACTCTCGCCTTAAACACCGGCTGAGACAATCTATCTAGGCGAATCAAAGACTTTGTAAACACCGTAACGTCGCAGAACCAGCAGCGTAGCGACGCTTTCATAACATTCTCTTCTTTGGCACTCAACGGAGGCGGTCGCATTTTTTCACTCCCCGTCCTCGCCCTTATTTTCCCTGCTTGCTCCCTTGTCTCGTCTCATCTATTGAGAGACTTCTCTCTGCACGGCTCTCCAAACTGAAAGATTATGGATTTGATCAACTGGTCTCTCAACGCAATTGACACCATCTCTGGGTTCTGGGGAACCTGTCTGCCCTGACGGAACGTTCGCAGCTGGCTATACGATGGATGCGTGGGAGAGGTGGCGAATCGTATGTCTAGCGGCTCTTTCCGTGGAGGACATTGAAGATATCTACCTATTCGGAACCATGATAACAGGTATTTTGCTGATTGGATTAGGCTTTGCCTTGGGTTATCGAAGAATTCAGAAAACGGTAACAGCTGTCCAAAGCCTCACAAGGCTGCCCGTCATGATTGAAGCAGTGGGAAGAGCGGTCAGCATTGAGACTGAGACTATTAACCGTAATATGGATTCTATCATGGAGAAGCTCACGGCTTTGTATTGGAGACCAGAATGGACAAAGAGAGTAGCCGTGGAATTGGAATGCGGTTACTTGCCCCAAGACAAAACAATCGCAATCTTATCTTTTTTGGCTCCCCCGTACAGTGGCCTCGGCCAAGGCTGCTGCTGGAAAATCTACCCTGGGAAGAGCACTGCAGTGAGATGCTCTTGCTTCCTCCCCCATTCCACAGACATTGATTATAAACTACTACACACACTCACACATATATATGCACTCACCTCCCCTCCCCCGATCCCTCGCCTCCGTCGCTTTGAACCGCCAGCCTGACAAGCGGGTCTGTGACCGGCGCCGGAAATGGCTGCAGGACCGGATGGCTGCTTGCCGGAGCTGGATTACTTCCCCTGTTGCAAAGTCGTGTGTCTATGGTTTATGTGCTTTTTGTTGCTGAGGTGTTTTTCCTGTTCTCACACTGTACTCCCCAAGGAGCATAGTCTGGGGGTTATTTTTTTTCACCTCACCTTCCTCATGTTATGCTGTATTTTTCTTCAATTCCCTGTCTTCCTGTTCTGTCTACCCCCTTGTCATATATGTATGTTGTGTATGTATGGACAGGTTGATGGCTAATTTCACTGGTACTTGTGACTAGTGACAATAAAGGGCTACTACTACTTCTACATCGCAGAACCAGCATCAAATAGCCTCCGTGATTCCAACACGGCTCCCGGTGACTTCACGCAGCAGCAGCAGAGTTTTCAAAGATACCACGCGTTTCCAAACAAAGCCACCGGAGAAACACGAACCAACCCACGTGACACCCGAGACAAAAGGATCTGACATTTCCGTGGAGCAACACATGGAAACCCACGTGGAAACTAAACCAAAGCAACAGCCTGCATCTCAAACAAAGTTTTTATCCTGACTGACCTGTAATTGATCTAAATGCAGTAGAGGGGGGACATCTCTTTCGTGATCTTATGGCTCCAGTTATGAAATAGGAAAGAGTGCTATTCTTTCAACATTAACCTCAAAACTCCCGTATGTGTGTATGTTTGTGTTTTATTAGTTAGTTCATGTATGTTAGAATATTAGGATTGTAATTAAACCTTGTTTCATTTTATAAAGAATTGTCTCTGGGGGATGTGATTTTTCAAGTATTTTATCATTCTTGCCACAAAGATAACGTTACCTAGTTCGAATTTGAGAGATTATTAATCTCGTTTATTGTTTGGGGCCACGAGGCAAGAGAAACGAGATTTAATAAGATATACTGATGTTAGTGATCGCTGGACGAGCACTTAATAAAGTATAAGTTATAAGTTAAAGATTAATATTGCTTTAATCAAAACAATATTTAATCTTTAATAAATAATTCCCGGAGCTGAAACAATAGCTCCTTTAATAATATGCTACATGTTATATATGCGGTTTAACATGTGTGATTAGCTCAAGCTTGTTAGGAGAAACATGTAACCCTGTCTATATAGTAAAAGGGATGTAGAAGTGTTGTGATATTTAGTAGTGATGTTTTTCCTTTAATGAAGTGAATGTGTGATTAGGTCGAGTTTAGGTTTCAAGTCAAGTCAAGTCAAGTTGAGCTTTATTGTCATTCCGCTACATGTGTGGACATATAGTGGGACGAGATGTCGTGCCTCACAGGACCACGGTGCTACATAAATACAGATATACAACACGAAGTAAAACAGTATAAACCTATACACAACTAACCTACTGTCAGCTTTGACTATACATATGCTATATATAAAAGTGGTTACCTATACATAAACAAAAAAAAAATACATTACGTGCAGATGACTTCAAATACTGTACATGTGCAAAAAGAGAGACATTCAAGCAGCTGGCTGGGGAACAGTGTAAGGTGATTTGTGGTGCATGAGCCAGTAAACATACATACATTACAGTCGTATATTACAATCAGTCTTTTGTGGGATTATGGACACACAATGGTGTGTGAAAGTGTCTAGTGCATGCAGAGGAGAGTGTGTTGCTACAGGTGGCTCGTGCAGGCCCGCTCACCTGTGCGTAGCACATTTGAATTGCACAGAAATAAAAGTTTAACAGTTTTTTTCCTGAGATGTGGTAAGGTGGGGTGGGGGTGGGGGGCGGTGTGATGTGAGTTCAGGGCTCTCACAGCCTGGGGAAAAAGCTGTTGAGCAGTCTGGCGGAGCAGGCTCTGATACTCCGGTACCGTCTACCTGAGGGTAGGAGCTGGAAGAGACTGTGGGAGGGTGGGTGGGGTCCTCCACGATACTTTTGCTTTGCTGGAGCATCGCTAAGGAAAATATCCAGGATGGAGGGGAGAGGGGCACCAATGATTTTTGCAGCGGTGTTCACTGTCCGCTGGAGGGTCTTGCGGTCTGCTGCACAACAGTTTCCGTACCAGACAGTGATGCAGCTGGTCAGCACGCTCTCAATGGTACCCCTGTAGAAGGTGGTGAGGATGGGTGTAGGGAGGCTTGCTTTTTAGCCGGCGGAGAAAGTGTAGGCGCTGTTGTGCCTTCTTGGAGATAGACTTGGTGTTGGTAGTCCAGGTGAGGTCCTCTGTGATGTGCACCCCAGGAATTTAGTGCTGCTGACTCTCCACAGTCGAGCTGTCGATGGTCAGTGGGGGTGGTCAACGGGTTTCTCCTGAAGTCCATCACAACCTCCTTTGTCTTCTCCACATTGAGGACAGGTTGTTTGCGCCACACCATTCAGCCAGCTGTGCCACTTCCTCTCTGTAGTGCGTTTCATCGTTGTTGCTGATGAGACCTACCACTGATGTGTCATCGGCAAACTTGATGATGTGGTTGGAGCTGAACTTGGCAGTGCAGTCGTGGGTCAGCAGCGTGAAGAGCAGCGGGCTGAGCACACAGCCCTGTGGGGCACCTGTGCTCAGTGTGGTAGTGCTCGAGGTGTTGTGGCCGACCCAAACTGACTGAGGTCTACCGGGTAAAAAGTACAGGATCCAATTGCAGAGAGAATTGTTGAGGCCCAGCAGGCTTAATTTATTGATGAGCTGTTGTGGGATTATTGTGTTGAATGCTGAGCTGAAGTCGATGAACAGCATTCTAACATATGAGTCTTTATTTTCTAGGTGGGTAAGAGCCAGATGGAGGGTGGAGAAAATTGCATCATCCGTAGAGCAGTTTGGGCGGTATGCAAACTGGAGCGGAACGAGTGTGTTGGGGAGGCTGGTTTTGATGTTGTGCATGACTAGCCTCTCAAAGCACTTCATTATGATTGGAATCAGTGCTATGGGACGGTAGTCATTTAGACAGGACACAGGTGATTTTTTGGTTACCGGTATGATCGTTGTGGATTTGAGACATGTGGGGATGACTGCCTGGCTCAGCGAGGTGTTGAAGATATCTGTTAGGACATCTGTCAGCTGTTCAGCACAGTCTTTCAGTACGCGGCCAGGTATATTGTCAGGACCCGCAGCCTTGCGTGGGTTAATCCTAGATAGGGTCTTCCTTACGTCGGCTGGAGACAGACAGAGTGCCTGGTCGTTGGGAGGTGTGGGCAGTTTTTGTGCAGATGTGTCGTTCTGCATTTCAAACCGTGAATAAAAGTGGTTGAGTGCATCTGGGAGGGATGTGTCGTCGTCACAGGCCTGTGGCGGAGGCTTGTAGTCAGTGATGGTCTGAATGGCTTGCCACAGGCTCCGTGTATCTCTGCTGTTTGTGAAATGATTATTGATTTTATTGCCATATGACCGTTTTGCATTTTTGATACCACGGGACAGATTGGCTCTTGCTGTTTTGAGGGCTGCTTTATCTCCTGATCTGAACGCTTCATCTCTGGTTTTTAGCAGCCCACGAACCTCTGCTGTCATCCATGGCTTCCGGTTTGCACGTGTGGTGATGGTCTTGGTGACTGTCACATCATCAGTGCAGTTTTTGATGTAAGCAGTCACAGTTTCAGTGTACTCCTGCAGGTCTGTATGGTTATTATAGGTGGCTGCCTCTTTAAACATGTTCCAGTCTGTGTCCTGGAAGCAGTCCTGCAGTGCTGAGGTAGCATTGTCTGGCCATACCGTGATCTGCTTTTGAACCGGTTTGGCCAGTTTGAGAAGCGGTCTGTATGCTGGGGTTAGCATAACAGAGATGTGGTCCGAGTATCCGAGGTGGGGGCGGGTTCGGCTTTGTATCGTTTTTCACTGTTGTGTAAACAAAGTCCAGTGTGTTATTTCCTTGTTGCAAAGTTCACATGTTGGTAGAACTTTGGTAAAACTGTCTTTAAGTTAGGGTGGTTGAAGTCGCCGCTATGATGAAAAGCCGTCGGGGTTATTTGTTTGTTGTTCGCTGATGGCGCTGTACAGTTCACGAGCGCGTCCTTAGCATTTTGCGCGCGGGGAATGTACACCGCGACAATAACAATGGCCTTGAACTCCCGCGGCAGATAGAACGGTCGACATTTCACAACCATAAACTCCACCAGCGATGAACAGTGTTTTGATAATACCGCTGCATTGTTACACCATTCTTTGTTGATATACACACACAGACTCCACCCCCGCGAGTCTTATCAGACAGTGATGAATCTCTGTCCACTCGGCAGCAGGAAAGTCCGTGAAGCTGAATGGCGGAGTCCGGGATGTTGTCGTTTAGCCATGTTTCAGTGAAAACAAACACACAACAATCCCTTGTCTCATGCTGTGTAGACCGGCTGAGTTGAATTAAGTCCAGTTTGTTTTCCAGAGAGCGAACGTTTGAGAGCATGAGTGATGGAATTGCTGGACTAGTTGGGTTAGCCCTTAGCCTAGCTCGAATACCTCCACGCTTGCCGCGCTTCTGTCCCCTCTCACACCGCCGGCGTCGCCGATTTGTTCGGGTAGCTTTAGTAGGCGAGGCCGTGGTCTCGGGTCCGGCTTCAGCAGCAGACAGAGGCCTTGTAGCTTCTCAGTAGTCGCCGGTGAAAGCTGATGTTTGTACACATTGTCGATATCCAGGAGGCTCTGGCGATCATAGATGTGTTTCCGGGTGTTTGTCTTTTGATTTTTCAATAAAGTCAGACAGTTTGAAGACGAGGAGACGAGACTAACAGACATAAAAACACAGTTTTTAGGACCCAGAGTAGCCGCTGCGTCCGAACGCGCCGCCATCTTGGATGGTTTCTAGAACAAAGGTTACACGTCCGCCTGTATAAACAGAGGGAAGAAAGGACGGAGAAGGAAGCATGCAAGACGTGTTTTTACGATGATTCAAATGAGTTGCAAAAGTTATAAAAGCTTTGTCTGGAAATGTAAACGAGGCCGTTCCTTGTGGTGAAGATTATTCGGTGTTGTGTTTTGTATTTGCTTATGAGTTAGTGTTATTTTCAATAAAACGAAACCATTGCTATGGTGATTCGTAATCCTTTTTATTAAAATAAGCCTCTGAGTAATTACTTTACATCAACCTGTTATCTGAACCTGAATATCATCCTGATCGAGCCTAGACGCACGAACCTGACTGAGTAAGCACGGACACCGGGCCAGGGGTCCTGAACCATTAAATCACCGCCATCCGGACAAAAGGTAATATAGCGGTTTTATTGCTGTTTTATTGCTAGGGGATGGCTGAAATGTGATTTGAGGATTTTAGGGTTTCTGATCGGTATAAAAATACAACACTCTACATCTCAGACTGTCTCCTTCATTAGGTTATTTTAAACGGAAATTGAATGTGCATTTACATGAAATAGTGTTTGGTTCTGCAGACTGATTGGATAGAGTCTTTTCTTTTACATTTATTGTTGTTGGACATTGTTTTTCTGTAAATTATTATGATGCTTTTTATTTAGAGATTGTACAGCACATTGGTCAATGATACGTTGTTTTAATTGTGCTATATAAATAAAACAAACAAACAAACAAGCTAATTCCAGCTCAATAAGCAGAAACAAATTATACGTACACGTGTAGTTTGATTTCTCAAATAATGGGGAAATGTTTCACCTCTCAATGTTAGAAAGTAAGATTTTAACAATATTGCATTTTCTTTAAAACACGAGGCTGTAATAGGACACTCAAAGATGTTAATGTTTATAAACATGAAGAGTTTTATTTATTTTATTTTTTAATCAATGATTTATTGTTAATTGTGTGTTTAAAAAAAATGTGTTAACCAAGACTTGCATATTATTGCTCTTTTGTTGGTTTAGATTGCTTCTAATGTCCTCATTTGTAAGTCGCTTTGAATAAAAGTGTCTGCTAAATGACTAAATGTATGTATATATTTTAGTATTTTTTTCAGTATTTGATATAAAGCGGAAATTAAATATAACATTTAATGAAAAACTACAACATTAGAAAATATTATCTGAAATGTTTAATTACTAAAATTGCTTTAGTAATAATCGTAGTAGTCGTAGTAGTAATACTACTAATAATAACATTTATAATAATAATAATAATAATAACAATAATTATTAAATAAAATTAATCTAAATGAAAATACTAAAAAATAACAACACAAAAGCACAAAACAATATTACTAACACTAAAACCATAAAAAATGCAGTTAATTGAAAAAATAAATAAACAAACAAAGTAAGTAAATAAATAAATATCACTGATTCAATAATAAATTGTGTAGTTTGTGTTAGGTATATTCTTTCTAAAACATTTCAGGAAAAATATTTATTGTGAACAATGCTATACAGAATGAATTTAAATTGAACTGAAAATGTCTCTCTTTAGGTTTTCTATATTTAAATTCAATAGTGTGCAAAGAAAAAAATCTTAACCGAATGTAAATAGTTTCCATATAATATTTCAATGATTTGCATTGAATTTAGCACAATGATGTTATAATGGCCAATAATTAACTTAGGAAACATCATTCTTTATTGTTTTCTCAGAGAGTAAATTGGTCTTTATTCTGTAAATGTAAACAATATAGCTACATTACTAGGAAATCATCATATGTGGGTCCTTGGTATCAAACTGTTTGAAAATCCTTGGTCTAAATGATGGGATTCCCTTTCCAACCTGACCTGCCAATGAGACGACTGTGAATAAATCATCTCTCATGGCCATTACATACAGGAACCGGCAGCGATCGGGGGCAGCGCTGATGAAGGGGGTGGTGTTGACATATGAGGAGGCAGTCACAATAATTCCATCAGGACATGATCTGTCACTACATGAGCTGTCTCAGTTTTGCATTGATCAACACATGCACTTATAAAGACAAGGTACACGAGGAAGAAGAATGATAATTGAAGGCATCAAAGACAGCAAGTAGGGGCAGAGGCGCCAGCCTTGAATCCAATCCCCGCCTGCATATTTCGTATGTTAGTCTTATCGCTTCAGATGTTTGTTCTGTGAATGTAAATCACAGGATATTGATTCCAGTTCGAAGCGAACGTATATATTCCATTCAAAGTACATTGAAGTGTGCAAGACGTGAATTAAAATTGTATATATTTACAGAGGTATATGATGTCACACTCGGCCGTGCGTGAAGACGTTGCGCAGCGCAAATCCATGAATGAATGTTCCAAAATAAAGTAAACTTCAGCGGATTTCCCCTGCTCAGGGAGTAGGGAGCAATGGACCCTGTGTAGGGAGCATGTCAATCGGAACACAGTTCATGCATGGAGCGCACTTCTAACAAGCTGATTATCTGAATCAAGAGTGTTAACAAAGAGAGACATGCAAAATGTGCAGAGCGGGGGCGCGAGGACTGGAATTGAGAACCTCTGATCTAGAATGACATAAAATATGTGAGAATTCCAAAACATCAGACTTGTATTTGATTTAATACTATATATTGAAATGGACCAATCAGTAGTTACACAAAAAAAAAAATATATATATATATATATATATATATATTCCATGTGGTTTGTGCTGTCCACACGAATCTACAATCAGACCTGAATCACATATGAAAATAAATAAACAAACAAATTATTTAATAAATAAATAATTATGAATATTATTCAATTGTGCTTGAGTTCAGCAGATGACTTAATGTTCCTGTTTTTTTATTGTATTTTATTTTATTTATATTTCAAGGGTGAAATGTTTACTAAAAAGACTTTGCTGTAAAACATAAAAAAACTAAATGAAACACTCAGGCATTTAAGGAAAAAAACTTAACGACAACCTTAAGGTACCTTAAGTGGACCCCTTTTTTTGCAACCCATTTTTCACTAGTATCCTTAACCTTAGATTATTCTTTTTTTTTACTTGAAGTTGTAAGTGTAAGTGATTTTCAAACAAATGTTTTTTTTTGTATGTCATCAGCAGTCACAGGATGTACTAGATTGATAAATTGAGATCGCATGATTGCATTTTGGTTGAGAATGAAAATCCTGTTGACATCAGTATTTGATGCCAATTTGACGTTGACAACGCATTATTGCATTTTTGTTGAGAATGAAAATCGAGTTGATGTTAGTATTTGACGCCAATTTGATGTTGACTTAATGAATGATTGATTGCATTTTGGTTGAGAATGAAAATCGGGTTGACATCAGTATTTGATGCCAATTTGACGTTGACTTAACGCATGATTGCATTTTGTTTGAGAATGAAAATCGGGTTGACGTCAGTATTTGACGCCAATTTTATGTTGGCTTTACGCATTATTGCATTTTGGTTGAGAATGAAAATCGGGTTGACTTCAGTATTTTATGCCAATTTGACGTTGACTTTTAGTTACACAACCTAAAAAAACTAATATCAACATAATCTTAAGTCGGTATTGGACATCAAATCAACATTGACATTAGTTGTTGCATTGACATTGAATTTTGGTCTCCTGATGTCGCAACCAAAATGTAACCAAATATCAATGTATTATTCGTTGTGTCCCTGCTGTGTCAGTATAGTATATAAATAAACAACTCCTGCACCCAGATATGTGTCATTTTATGTCATTTTACAGAGTTTTGATGGCTCAAAGGCCTTTTTTAAAAGGATCATATGATGCAATTTCAAGTTTTCCTTTCTCTTTGAAGTGTTACAAGCTGTTTGTGCATAGATAAGATCTCTGAAGTTTGAAAGACTAGTCACAAAACCAGATATAATATAGATATTCTATATAAAAGTTAAGTTTCTGCCACGCCCCCCTAAAATGGCTCATTTAAACATACAATACAAATTAAGCAAAGATTAGCTTTATTTGTCACATACACAATTATACAGAGTATAATGAGGAGTGAAATGTGTTCTCTGCACTTAACCCATCCAAGTGGAGCAGTGGGCATTGCAGTGCCCGGGGAGCAGTTGGGGGTTTGGTTGGGGGTCTGAGGTGAGACCCTTGCTCAAGGGTCTCACCTCAGTTGTGGACACTTCCTACCAGAGCCGGGATTTGAACCCACAACCTTGGGTTACCTCAGGTTTCAAGTCCAACGTTCTATCCATTAGGCCACGACTGCCCCGTCTACGGTGTGGGAAGTTTAGGGATAAACAGGACACAACTTCACAATACAGTAAGGGGTGTAACATTTCAGTCACACGCTTGAGGTATTCGGCCAATCACAACACACTGTATAGCAGTGTTGGGGGTAACGCATTACAAGTAACGCGAGTTACGTAATAATATTACTTTTTTCAAGTAACTAGTAAAGTAACGCATTACTTTTTAGAGTTACTTTTTTTCCATTTATTGACTGACAGTGCGCTGTGTGAACATGATCTTACTGTAGTTCTAGTCTAGACTAAATGTGAATGTTTATTAATTCATCCCACTTGCAAAAAAACTGATTCAGTATTCATCAAAATTAATAAAAACAGTGAAATGCAAACTCAGAATATGACGCAAACCTGCAATAATTAAATATGTTAAACAACACAAAATATCTAATCTAATTTTATTAACCAATGTGTTTGCTGCTGACCTTTGATGATCCAGTTCAACAATACTAATAAGCAAAAATTACTTTAGATAAACAAACAATTGTGCTTCATATTTCTTTTATTGCTGAAGAGTGTTGAACCTTATTCTCCTGCGTTCTACTGAACATACGTGCATTTACTTTTCCTTCAGCCTGAGGTTTAATAATGACACTTTTTGGTGTGAAAGGGCTTTTACATTTGCTATAAATATAACTTATTGTATTAAAAACAAACAATTAATCCCTGCTCATATTTAAAAAGTAACGCGAAAGTAACGAAAAAATTAACGTAACGCATTACTTTCCATAAAAAGTAACTAAGTAACGTAATTAGTTACTTTTTTTGGGAGTAACAAAATATTGTAATGCATTACATACTTTCCCCAACACTGCTGGATAGCTGGCCAATCAGAACAGGCCTCGCTTCTCAGAACGATGAGCCTTTTAATAATCTACGCATTTCAGAAAGGGGGGGGGCAAAGAGGAGCAACAATACAGTATGTGGAAAATAATGCTTTTTTTGCATACACATATTGCATTACACCAAATATACAAACTAATTGTATTTTAACAACATCATATAACCCCTTTAAACTACAGTTCGAACTTATGCATTTTTGTAAACCCACTTACAGGCACTGCAATTGACAAGAAGTGCTAAAATCAAAAGTGCATTACGGGTGTTGACGTTAATGGTAAAAGTGACCACCACATGCCCTTTTTTCTGTTTTCTCTAGTTAGAAATATGTCTTTATTAATTATTAATCTGCCCTTGTAATCATCATTTGTGTGGAAAGAAATACAAATGTTACTGTCATGAGTGTTCATTTCAAAAACTGCAGTGAATCGTATATGTACTGTCGTGTTATCTCTACGATAACGTGTATATGAAGGCACTGAATGCACGCATAATCAGCTTTAACATAGCTTTTATTAACACTGTTCAGCTACGCAACATGAGTGCTAACAAACTCCTCAGTAGCGATAAACACAACCCACAACTGACCAATTTGCATTACCTAGACTGACAGTGAATACAGCCAATAGGAACAGAGACTATGTTGCTTCTGACATATGATTGGTTGAGCCAAACGTAAGAATACTACATCCCCTTTCTTTTAAAATAATTGACAAAGTAGAAAATACTGCATAACATATTAAGTAAAGAAAGTAATTCAGTTTTCAAAATGATATTAGACTGAAGTGCAAATATGCTGTGTATATTCACATAGCCTTAGATTGTCACATACACATGAATCTAAACTGCATTGAACATTTAGAATGCATTGAACATTGCATTTTCTTTTCAAAGGGCAGCGATCCGCCTACACCCTTGTACAATCACAGGTCCAGAATGACTCTGGGCTTTATCTGTCATCGTCCATATCTGGTTCTGTAGGTGGTGCAATTGGGCAGCTCATCAGTGTGGTTAGTGTGTGTATAGTGTTGTTGTGTGGTCTACTGTTGGTTGGTGTTGCACATAGTTCTGCACCTTCATGCCTGACTGGCACGTCAGGACTGTCAATTTGAGATTCTTTTGTGTCCAGGAGGTGGCATCTGTTTCGTCGATACTCATGTCCATCAGCAGTACGCAGATGATAAGATCTCTCCGTGTTGGCTGCTCTGACGATAACAGCTGGCTTCCAATATCCTCGCTCCTGCACTCTAACTGCCTGTCCATCCTTGAGCTGAGACAAAGGTCTTGCCGATCTGTCATAGTAGCTCTTTTGGTGTTGTTGCTTGTGCAGCCTCTTTGCTCTGACATCTTTAGAGCTGACAGCCTTTGGCATGAGTTGTTGATTGGTATTGGGTAATGTTGACCGCAGACGGCGACTCATTAACAGCTGGGCTGGGGACTTGAATCCATCAACAGGGCTGTTGCGATACTCCAGGAGACTAAGGTATGGGTCACTTTTGTCAGCTTTAGCTTTTTCCAGCAACATCTTCGCAGTGTGCACAGATTTCTCTGCCAGCCCATTACTTTGTGGGTGATATGGGCTTGTGGTAGTATGTGTAAATTCCCATGTCCTTGCAAATGATTCAAACTCACCAGAACTGTACTGGGGGCCGTTGTCTGAGATGACAGCTTCTGGGATGCCGTGCCGTGCAAAAGAAGCCTTTAGTTTACTTATCACAGCAGCAGAGGTTGTACTGTGGAGCTTGTCCAGCTCAAAATATCTGCTGTAATAGTCAACTGTCACAAGATAGTCCTCGTTGTTCCAGGTGAACAAATCAGTAGCCACTACTTGCCATGGCCTATCTGGGATTTTGTGACTGATCATGGGCTCTTTGGTGTTGGAGGGCGTCGTGAGGCAGATCGAGCACTTGCTGATGATGTTCTCAATTTCTTTTCCCATCCCAGGCCAGAACATGATGTCACGGGCCCTCTGCTTGCTCTTCTCGATGCCCAGGTGACTGGCATGTATGCGTGACAGCATGTCTGGACGAAGGCTTCTGGGAACGATAATCTTCTCACCTTTGAAGATTATTCCATGCAGGTATGAAAGCTCATCACGGTGGTTCCAGAATTCAGACACACTCAAGGGACACTTTCTTTTCTCCTCAGGCCAGCCTCTTTGTATGACTCCTTTCAGTATCTGAAACTGCTGGTCTTTTTCAGTTTGAGCTCTGATTTCCTCCAATTTTGAGTCACTGATAGGAAGGCTGCTGTACACTGTGTGCACCTGAATATCCATTCCCTCACTGAGGCTCGTATCCTGGTCAGACAATGACTTTCTGGATAACGTGTCTGCGACAGGGATGTCCTTGCCTGGTCGATGTATAATGGTGAAGTTGTACTTCTGGAGCTGAAGGATCATCCTCTGAAGCCTTGGGGGAACTGATGCCAGAGGCTTCCGCATTATTGACTCAAGGGGCTTGTGGTCACTCGACAACAACTTGGCGGCCATAGATGTACTGATGGAAACGCTTACAGCCAAACAGTATAGCAAAGAGTTCTTTCTCTATTTGAGCATAATTAATTTCGCTCTCAGAAAGGGACTTTGATGAGTATGCGATAGGTCTTCCATCCTGCATCAGTACTGCCCCGAGCCCGTACTTGGAGGCATCGACCTGTAATCTGAGCTCTTTGTGAGGATCAAAATAGGCTAAGACTGGGCCTGGTTCACATGTGAGTAGCTCTTTCATCTTCTTGAAAGCTTTGTCGTGTTGGACGTCCCAAACAAACTCACTTGACTCCTTAAGGAGCTGTCGCAGTGGTGCGTTGACATCGGAAAGGCCAGGTGCAAATTTGGAGAGGTAATTGATCATACCTAGCACTGTCTCGAGTTCTCCTTTGTCTTTAGGCGGTTCCATGTCTCTCACAGCAGCGACTTTGGCCGGGTCCGGCTTTACCCCTTCAGCAGTGAGTAGATGCCCAAAATAGCTCACCTCTGTAGCACAGATCACGCTTTTTCCTGGATTGAGCTTGACTCCTCTCTCTCTTGAACGCTGAAGCATAACATGGAGGTTTTCATCGTGCTCGGCTTTGGTCTGTCCATAAATGAGAATGTCGTCGACTATGGCCATGACCCCATTCAAACCTTCATACGTTTCGTCAATCTTTCGCTGGAACTCGTCTTGTGCTGAAATAAGTCCGAAGGGGAGGCGTAACGTGTTGAAAGTAGTTAATCTTGACGATTCCTCAGTGAGCTTAATGGCCCAATAACCCGATCTAGCATCCAGGACACTAAAATATTGGGCACCAGCGAGCTTGGGTGTTAAATCTTCAAGAGTAGGTAATGGGTAGTGAGGTCGTTTAATGGCCTTGTTAAGGTTTCTCGGGTCCAGACACACCCTCAGCTGACCTGTGCGTGGTTTTTCAGCCACAACCATGGAGTTAACCCATTCGGTTGGCTCTGTGACTTTAACGATAACACCCTGCCTTTCCATGCTCTCCAACTCCTCTTTAAGACGGCTGCGTAATGCAAGAGGAATACGCCTGGGTGGGTGAACTACTGGGGTTGCATTCGGGTCCAAGTGAATGGTACACTCACCCGGAAACAGTCCAATCCCCTTGAAAATATCTGCAAACTCCTCCAAGACTGGCACCTCCGTCTGTGTTTCTGTAACTGACAGTACCATCTTAATGAGGCCAAAGTCTATGCATCCTTTTAGCCCTAGAACAGGAGGCGCATTTGTATCGACTACATAAAATGTCATAACCATCTCAATGTCTTTGTGCTTGCATTTCAGGTTGCATTTGCCTTTTAACACCAGGCGTTCACCACCATAACCATATAGGGGACGAGATGTCTGCTGCAACGTGCACTGCATGTCCAATTTGGTGTACTCGTACAGGGGTATGACATTAGCTGAGGATCCCGTGTCCAGCTTGAATTTGATTTCATGCTGTTTTGGACCTATTTTAATGTTCACAAATGCCTGTTCCATATCTGAGCTCTGTTTGCTCTGCGTCACTGAGTCAATAAACAGCTCATCACACTCCTCAAGCTGGTCTGAACCTTCTTGACTTATTGCATGAACAGTTTTCTCACAGTTTGAGCGACATACTTTTGCAAAATGGTTTAATTTACCACATACTTTGCACACCTTTCCTTTTGCAGGACAGTGAAAGCGATCAACATGACGCTTGTTTCCACAGTAGCCGCAACCTTTGGGGTACACTGAAGGAGCATTTCTAGTCTGCGGACTGTCGCTGTATCTCTTTGTATACTTGGCATTACGTTGCTTTGAAACTGAGCCTTTTGATGTGTGGCGGAGATTGCGCGGCACTGCATGTTCACGTGATGTACTCATGCTGCTTGCGATGGTTTTAACTGTGCTTGAGCCAACTCATGAGATCTAGCGACGTCTATCGCTTTTCTAGCGTTAATTCGGAGCCCACATTCAAAAGTTTCTCTCACTTTCGGCGAATGTATCCCGAACACAATGCGATCCCGGATCATCTCGCCGCTATTTGCATAGCTACAGTCTTTGATAAGTAGACGTAGATCCGTCACAAACTGCTCAAGGGCTCGCGCTCTCCTGAACCTTTTCATGGAATTTATAACGTGCAAATATCACATTCGCTTTGGGCTCAACATATGCTGTGAAGCGGTCGTATCATCGACTTTAAGATCTTTGCTTGTCTGCAGACAGCGTCCATGTATTGAAAATGTCTCGGCCCTTTTCTCCGACCCATAGGAGAAAATAACTACATTTTCATCCTCACCCTTTTTCTTTAGGGGTCCGCTGAACATTAACTCTGCGTGCTGTTGAAATTTGCGCCATGCCTCGGGCAGATTAGTTGCTTCCCAGTTCATCGTGGGCATTGGAACTCCGCAGTATCCATCTTTTCTGTATATCATCCGTTCACTCTGACACCATGTCGTGTTATCTCTCGATAACGTGTATATGAAGGCACTGAATGCACGCATAATCAGCTTTAACATAGCTTTTATTAACACTGTTCAGCTACGCAACATGAGTGCTAACAAACTCCTCAGTAGCGATAAACACAACCCACAACTGACCAATTTGCATTACCTAGACTGACAGTGAATACAGCCAATAGGAACAGAGACTATGTTGCTTCTGACATATGATTGGTTGAGCCAAACGTAAGAATTTCAATGAGCTTATGTTAACTGTTGTGGAAAAAATGCAACATTCTAGGGATAAAGAGGTGCATAATACCATAACACCGTACCTCGAATACAGTTTTAAGCACTCTGCTTCTGATGAGTTCCAGTACATCATAATTAGCATTGTGGGCTGCTTCTGCCGTTCTGGTTAGGTGTTTTGCTGAGGTGACTCCCTGTGACTCCTGGGAACCTGCAGTTCCTGCTCAACAAAACCTGTGCTGCCCTAGGAGGCAGATTTTCTATTTTCCGCTTCAATGAACTGGCAGGCACAAATAATCCAAACACCATCATTTAGTCAGGCAGACATTTATCTATTATTTATTTTCATTCTCTCACCCGTAACATCAATGAAGTTTGACTCTCTCAGCCAGGGAATAATGCACCAACATGAGCGCGATGAAATGCGATGTCTGTGTTTTTAAAGAACTCCTGTACGTTTGCCTTCACGATGGAACTATTTTACACTCAAATCGATCACCTGTGTTTGGGGGGAGAAGCCTCCAAGATGCAGATTTGGTTTTAATTTATTTTCCTGTCAGTTGATTGATGTGGGACCCTGTAAGACTTGTTGGTGCCTCCAGGCTTTAAACCAAAAGCCTTTTGATACAGTGGTGGAGGTCGTTGTTTCTCCACCTCTAGTAAGACGTACCACATGCTAAGTCACAATACAAGTCATGCAAAATGTACAAGAAATGCACTTGCATTAGGCTATTCTGAAGCAGAAGCATCTGAGTCAGTGTGAGGCAGCTAATAACATAAAGGAACAGATGGAAAGTCTAGTATGGACTTTAAAACATAAAAAGAAAACCACTACATTACAAAGAGGACAGGGGCTTACAGTGATGGACAAAAATCCTGACTCTCAGTAAATAACTGCTCACATTTCCAGTGCTTAGGAACTTTAATTTCTCTCCCTAATTTTTTTCTACTTTGAACTTGATGAGGCAATGCCCATGAATCATTATAGAGCTTCAGAAAACAAGTCAGATCTATAATATATAACACTTATATCCTTAATATAAAATATATTAAATATTCTGGTATAAGTTTCTTTTGAGTTGTTGCCAGATGTGTTTTGTTTTTATAAAGTTTTCAGAAGAATGATTGTGCTGCTCGTTTTCAAACTACTAAGTCACATGATTCCAAGACTAAGCAAATTATCTGATGTTAACTGAAATGTAAGAGCTGCTCACGATGACAGCATGCATTATTTCAGCATGCATTATAGATGACAACAATTATAATTATATCATTATTTATTCATCATCAAGTCTGTCCAAATCAGTATGATTTTCTTTCTACTGAGGAGATAAAAAGTAAAAAAATAAAAAAAAAAGAAGAGAAATTGACAGCAAAATTGGTAAGAAATGCAAGTCATTTGGACTACTGCTAGTTCTTATAGTAATGTTCTTAGAAAAATAGAATAACATCAAATAAAACTTTCGTTTTATGTTTGTTTTTGGAGATTTAAACACTTCTGGATATATGTGTTTATCTTTTTTTACATTCATCTTTGAAAGAAATACAAATCATTAAGCATAGGGTGTTTTTTATCATTAAATGGTTGTTTTATACATAATTTTATTATTATTATATTTTATTTTGTTCACTCAACTGTCCGTTTAAGGAGGTATTGATTACATGAATACATTTTGTGGGCTGTTATTATACCTTTTTAATGGTTGAAGCAGAGGCTATAGTTGTGAGCACTATGATTCTCATGCTCTCGTCCCTCCTTTCTACAGATTTTTTATTTCTAATGAGATTTTTTTAATTATGAACGAACCCCCATAATTATCTCCAATGAGCTTAATGTGTTCACCAATAATTATCTTAATCATACTTAGCGAATAAACCCTACTTTCATGCACCTACTTTTATGCATTTATTTTTGTTCAGGATGAACAACACCTACACACGCACGCACGCACGCACGCACACACACACACACACACACACACACTCACATTCATATTGACCTGACCTGTAAATGGCAAAAAGAGCAACCACATTCCGAAACCCATCCGAAATGACCATTCTACTTTATATATATATATATATATATATATATATATATATATATATATATACACAACACTGTAAAAACATTTAATCACATTGATTTACATTTTATTTTAATTAGCAATTCATATATTGTTTGCAAAGTAATACTAATAACAATTTGTTAAAATATATTTCAATTGTCTATGTAAAAGGTGCTTTTTAACTCTAGAATTATGTTTTTGCAGCATCTACCAGCAGATGCCAAGAGGTGCCCATGCTAACCAGCCAAATGTTGGTTTTACCCCACTGTGTCACTGTTGTTAGGATATTTCAGGAAAGATTAGATCACTAATTAGAGATGCTTGACCACTAATGCCCATAAAAACAGCTGTAGGAGATTCTGTCATTATACATTTTTGTCCTCACAGTAAAAAGTTTGAGGTCTTGTTGCCAAAGTAGACAAGGAACACCAGAAGTGACAGTTCACTGACATACACTCCTTCAGTTCTTCTTCTGATTTTTGGTCACGCAAGCAGTTCAGAGGTCTACATTGTATCTGCTAAAATGATAGTGCTGTACCATTTTCAAACGAAAGGCTTTCTCAACGTCTTTGCAGAAGCTGTGATTAAAGCTCCTGATCTCTGGGCTTGATATTACTGACTGTCTGTGCACACCGACGCAAAAAACGCCACGCGTAAAAGCGCCATTTTTTAAACGCCTCGGTTCGTTTTTTGGTTTGAAAACTATCCGACCAATGAGATTGCCGCTTTTGCTCACGTGTCTGGAGCTGCTGAAGTTACAGTAAAACACAACTTGGGGGCACTCAAACACAAAACAGTCTTGTCGAGCACACATACGTAACAACGAAGAAGATATATGCCAAGTAGCGCCTACACTGCCGGTGTCGGCGTCTTTTCTGGCGTCTTTCCTCATTCAACGGAACAATAATTTCTTCATCGCTGGAGCTGCTGGAGCTTCTGGTGCTTGAAATATCCATGTTTTCTTTGTATGATTTTGACAAGCGCGTAAATACTTGCTCTCTTCTTCTGAGTGACAAGCGAGTGTCAGAAGCGTAAAGTTGCGCAGCGCCACCTTGTGTACCGGGGTATTTCTGTTTTACATTAAGTGCCATCTAATGTCAGGGAATGAATTTGCATGTTCACTCGGCTCATCGTCAGCAAAAATCGCTTGGGTGTGAACACAAAAAACGCGTTGAAAAACGCTGGTGAATAACGCGCGCCGATATTCATCCCGGTGTGTACAGGCCTCTATGCTGTCAATCATTGGAGAAGATACAACATCTTCCATGAGTCTGTACTTCCTTTTCTTAAAACTGGTGGAACGCGTCCTTCGAATTACAAATATGTCCAGCATTATTGACTTGCCTAAAATTGAGACATATAGCACATCAAACATAAAATGTAATAGCCAAAGTCTATTATAATATGATATGGGACATCATTAGATGTTAAATCATCAGGGAAATGGAAATTTCATTGAGCTGATGAAAACTGCAGACCCCCCTTTCTAGATATGCATTTCTTTATATAAAAGCTCACATATTCATATTCTGTGGTGATGTGGTCCAGCCCGATTTCTTTAAGACTGCAAGGAAGCTCAGCTTCCTATAATTGTCAAAAATGAATGGTCAAATATATGTACTATTATGTTAACATTTTATTGACTAAAAATGCGTTAAACACGTTCATCTCGAAGCGAAAACAATTTCGTTCAGAATCAGCTACTTAGGTCGGCTGACTCGATTTCCTTCTCATTCATTCCCGTGGCGTACAGTGCATTACTCTGTTGAAGCCCAGCGTCCATTGACTTCAATGGGGCTGCTTTAAACAGTTTTTCAGTGCTTGAAACAAGGACGGTCATTGGATAATGCTGCGATTATGTCCGCCGCCCACGGACGCCAGCGTCTCTGGGATGAATGGAGGAGTGGGCTGGCCCGGACTCCGGCGTCTGCGTGATGATTGGAGGGTCTGTCATCTCTTTTAATCCACTTTTATGTCCTAAAACGCTTGTTTTTGGGGTCGACAGCTTATAAAAACGTATTTATTGTTTTTTTAGCTTGTTTGCTATACACATTGTCACATATCAGCTTTTAGACATTTTTTTTTTTGTTTTTATAAATAAATGACAAGGCGGCAGCTTCTCGCAATGCAAAGAGACGGTTGGTGTGGGCGTGGGCGTGGTCTTCAGATTATGACGCGTATCACTCTGTGTCTCCATTTCCAACTCAGTCCCATCGCGGATTTTGCATGTGTAGTCGAAAGACAAACTGCTGCAACCTTCATCGTATATTTCACACAATTTCACACCACATTCATTGTTTCAGTTTAACATAATTCCCACATTTCCTCCCGTTGAGTTAAATATATATATATATATATATATTAGATCGTTTGTTCATTAATTCATATAGTCTGAACTAGCCAGCTAGCAAACTGCACAGCAGGTGTAGAAAGGAGCTTCTCCTGTTTAAAGCGGCTCAAGTCCTACACCGTAACACAATGGGCCAAGGCGTTTAAGCAGCCTAGCTCTGCTGGCCATTGAGAGGACACTGGTCAAGTCACTGGAAAAGACGCCTAGTTGGTACGACAGGGTTACAGAGCATTTTCTTGAAAAGGAACGTAGGGCAGAATTTACATATAAATAAATGGACAATTTTTATGATTTAGGCCGAAAATGAGCTTCCCCTCTTTAAAAGATCAGCAGCCGCCACTGATGTGGTCATACTGTATATCTCGAGCTGGGTCTGTGAAATTAAACACCACACTATTTCCTCTGCTGCGTGGAAACTGCATGGCTCACTTTCCCATCTTAAATGGCAATTCTGAGGATGCGGCAGACTACCAAGATTTGACATATTTTACTTGGAATGTACAACATTATATACACGACTCGACACGTGATCCATGCTAATGTGCTCAAATACATGCCACGTGCTTGGTTATCACACCCTTACTAATCGTTTAGTACTAATTAGATGAATTACCGTTGCCAGACTTTTTAATGTAATTTAATTGATTTTGGATACTATAATAATACTACAAACATTGTACAAATCTTGAGTGAAACCACCACAAACTTCTTTCATATTTTCAATTCTCACATCACAGATATATAATGAACCATGATTTATGTCCATTTATCCATGCCAATCTCCTGCTGGACTCATTTTGCTCTGGCAGTATTTTCATGGAAATCAATAAGAATGAAAATAATTGCACCAGATTAGATGGCAACACATCTCATCTTATATCTCTCAAGCAAAGGAATCAGATTCTTTGAAATCAGCCTTTGAAATCAATACCAAAGCCATATTTATCCGACTCAATTAAATTAAAGTGAGACCCAGCCAGCCTTTCACACAAAGAGGAGCTCAAAACAGCATATGGAGCCTGCAAATCAATTAACTGATCTTTAAATTATAATTAGTTATTTAACAGTAATTTTCAGTAACCTTAGAGTAATTTTCAAGGATGTTATTAGTCTCATTACTCTTCCAGAACTACCATTTACACATCCTTTATTAAAATATGAACTAACTTCGTCCTTGTGTGTATGAGAGCCTGAAGCATTTCGAGTGAGGATTTCATACACATCAGAAATGCGTAAATCCCATCACTGATTTTTATTTAGCTAGAGTCAGATGTTTTCTCCGGCGAGACCTCCGTCTAAAACAGGCGTAGTCAATTTCTCCAAAGCACGTTGGGTTGTCTTGACATGTCGAGGACTGAAGGAATGAGAATGCTATCATCAAACAAGGCCTTACACTCATTTTAAAAATTGAATCTTGTTTATCAGACAGACACTGCAATTATAATAGAAAAGCATTGTGCTATAATACATTATCGCGCAGTCGCGTGTTTCCACTGTTGGTTTCGATTGAGATGTTTCATGATGAGTTATTAGAATGTCTAAATAATTACATTATTTGGCCGGGAAATCATCATTTTAGACATTTTAATAAATGTGCCTCAATGAAAATTAAATTGTGGACTAATCAAATAGCTTTCTGTAGATGTGCTGTTGTCAGGTGCCTCCATTAGCCCTTGTAATGGTTTGCTGGAGAATCAGCTGGTAAACAAATCTCTCAGTTACAGATGGTAATGAATCCACGGCAAATGCCAGAGAGCCTCGCATTATTCCGCAAAACACCTGCGATTAGATGAGAACTGGATGAAGGAGACCAGGATGTATTGTATTTTATGCAGTTGTTGGTCTAAAATAATAATAAAAGGGAACAGCAGATCACTCTAAACTTGTGATGCTTCAGTGAATGGGAATACATTGTTGATCCATGTTTTGAGCAACACACGTTAGCTAAACCTGCTTCTGTTTGAACCACAGTCAAAAGACCAATTAGTGAATGTATTTATTATTGAAAGATACTTACATTTTTATGAGGCAAAGTGAAAGGAATTTTAACATTAATGGCCATGATATACTTTATAGTCATTTTAAAACATGACAGATGGACATTTCAAAGAACAGAAGCGCACATAAAGTGTTTTTATCTAAAGTTTACTGCAGTATTTAAGAGGATAATGGAAAATGGTAGAAACATAAAAAAAACTAGAGATAGACTGGAGATAGACAACATTTCTTCAGAGGCAGAGGTGGGTGTAGGTCAATGACCTTGACATCTTCATGTTAAAAACTATGTAGTGCTAGAAACTAAATTTCCTGATGTGGGTTCAGAGGAAATATACTTATCTAATATGGCTTGGCATTGGAAGAGCTTGTGTAGGAGTACATAATCGTCATAATGTCGTGTTCTTGCTTTCCCTTCTCAAGCCCTTGTGCTGAGATCTTCAGTCACGAGGTCACATCCATTTATTCAATACATAGAGATTGTCTTTGATTCTGAACAATTTGAAAGACTTTTCCCCTGTGCACATCTCTTTTCATATGTCATCATCATCATTACATTGTGCCTTTTTTCCATATAAAAGCCATACGTTATATACTCTTTCATCATTGTAAAACAGTCAGTCCATGTTCTTAAAACACAATAATTGTATGCTGCCATTGAAGGGATGGTTTATCCAAAATGTAAATTTGTGTCATCACTTACATGTCTTTCCACATCTTTATGAGTTTCTTTTTCTAGCTCACAAAAAAAAAAAATTACCCAGTTGGATGCAATTAAATGGAGACTGGTGCATTCAAATGTCAAAGTGGATTAAAAAACATCATACAATTATCATATAAAAGATCCATACTACTTGTGCAATATGTGTAAATTGTTCTGAATAGTTGACTGAGAAATGGATCTGAAATTAAACTCATTTTTGGTGAGCTTTAAGTCCAAAAGTTATGTGTTGTCTTTTAGTGTTTAAATAATAGGAATTAATGCAAAAAGAAATGGTGAAGGTTAAACAAAACATTTAATGTCTTTATATATAACAATGTTATAATATACAACTGGATCTAAATTTACCATCCAAATCTGGACAAACTCTGCAATCACATATGAGTATTTAAAACTCAGTTTCTACCATTAAATAAGAAAAGGAAAATGTCAACAGTTTATGTCAGTTAGCTAATTAGCCAATCACATGACAGCAACTCAATGCATTTAGGTATCTAGATGTGGATAAGATAATTTGCTGAGGTTCAAACCGAGCATCAGAATGGGGAAGAAAGGGGATTTAAGTGACTTTGAATGTGGAATGGTTGTTGGTGCCAGGCGGGCTGGTCTGAGTATTTCAAAAATGGCTGATCTACTGGGATTTTCATGCACAACCATCTCTAGGGTTTACAGAGAATGGTCAGAAATAGAGAAAATATCCAGTGAGTGGCAGTTGTATGGACAAAAATGCCTTGTTGATGACAGAGGTCAGAGGAGAATGGGCAGACTGGTTAGAGATTATAGAAAGGCAACAGTAACTCAAATAACCACTTGTTACAACCAAGGTAGTACCTTGTGCAGAATACCATCTCTGAACGCACAATACGTCGAACCCTGATGGGCTACAGCAGCAGAAGACCACACCGGGTGCCTCTCCTGTTAGCTAAGAACAGGAAACATAGGCTACAATTTGCAAAGGCTCACCCAAAATTGTACAATAGAAGATTGGAAAAACGTTGCCTGGTCAGATAAGTCTCGATTTCTGCTGCAACATTCAGATGGTAGGGTCAGAATTTGACGTAAAGAAAATGAAAGCATGGATCCATCCTGCCTTGTCTCAACGGTTCAGGCTGCTGGTGGTGTAATGGTGTGGGGGATAGTTTATTGGCACACTTTGGGCCCCTTAGCACCAATTGAGCATTGTTTAAACACCACAGCCTTCCTGAGTATTGTTGCTGACCATGTCCATCCCTTTATGACTACAGTGTACCCATCTTCTGATGGCTACTTCGAGCAGGATAATGTACCATGTCACAAAGCTCAAATCATCTCAGACTGGTTTCTTGAACATGACAATGAGTTCACTTTTCTCAAATGGCCTCCACAGTTACCAAATCTCAATTCAATAGAGCACATTTGGGATGTGGTGGAACGGGAGATTCGGATCATGGATCTGCAGCCGACAAATCTGCAGAAACTGTGTAATGCTATTATGTCAATATGGACCAAAATCTCTGAGGAATGTTTCCAACACCTTGTTGAACACCTTGTTGTATATATATATATATATATATATATATACTACTGTTGTCAAAGTTAATGCGTTAATAACACAAATACATTTTAACGACACTAATTTTATTAAAGCACGATTAACGCAGCACGTATTTTATGTCTGACCCGTGCCCCAACCCGTAGTTGGAGAAATGGAGATGCACGGTGTTGCCAACTTAGCAACATTGCAGACCCCTTAGTGACTTTTTTACCTTCAAAAAAGAACCCAAACCTGACTTTTCCCCTCAAAAAGCTGTCTCTGAGAATTACTGGTACTGCCACGTGAGCGCAAGGTCTTGCTGTCCAGCCCCAACACACGCACACCTCTCTCTCTCTCTGTTTATCTCTCTCTTTGCGTCAGCTCGTTTCAACACGTGGCAGGCAGCCGAGGAGCAGCTAATTCAGTTAAACACAGATATTATATTGCTTCTCTAGTTGTATATGATGCAAGTATAGCCTAAATCACAGCACTGATATTGTCTTTATCTTATTTGCATTTAATTTCATAAATCAATGGCTCAATTATCAGGATTTTTTGTGCAGATGAACATCTTGTAAAGGAGAGTGAGTTATGTAGTCTTAATGGGTCGTGTTTCAGTCCCTTTTTTCATATTCATCCTGTTGTCTGACAACAGAAACAGTAAAATGTATCAATTAAATCAGTTTTACTGAGAATTTACCTGCATCAAAATACAGTACACAGAAAGGGAAACAAATGCAATAATACATAATATAGGCTATGCGCATTTTGCATGTTCTGAGCTGCCCTGTCCTGCAAAAAAATGTAAACGGGTTTGTGTAAGTAAATTGCTCAATGCAAAGAAAGAGAAGTGATGGAAACCTTGTATTTATTTTTTAATGTGTCTAAAAGCCATGAACAAGTTCTTTGAAAAACATCTATGACCTTTGAAACATAGTCTTCATGCTTTGTTGAGTATGGTTTCAATAATAATAAACATATATTTGCATAAAGCATCCAAATTTGTCGAAGCCCATGTTGATTAGAGTATTACAAACTTGAAAAGTATTAATATAAGGTACATTTAGAACAAACAAAAGAAGGTGTGATTAATCGCGAGTTAACTCATGACAGTTATGTAATTAAATATTTTAATTGATCGACAGACCTAATATATATATATATATATATATATATATATAAAGCTTAACAAATTTATTTTGCTTTGAAAAATCTTAAAAATATTTAAATTCACTCGTAATTTGTAAATATATTTCAGAAACAATTACAATGAATTGGCAAATACCCTGAACACCTTTAAAGATGAAACATTACAAAGTCATTTTATAGTATTTATATAATTCTAATATATATAGTAGTATTTACTTTACAAAAACGATCTGTAGTGGTGTAGTGGTGGTAAAAAGGAGGGTAAAATGCAAATTCAGTGTCTAATAATATAATAACAAAATTATAAACAAAAAAGCCATCAAAAACCAAGACCTGATAAATACTGGAAACACAAGAGCTAACCAGCTTACAAAACACAGGTGCAGGTAATCAGGAAACAATGAGGGTAAACAGGAAAAATACATAATTATCTACCAAAAGAATACAAAACAAGAGCACATACATACAGTCTATTACAAAATAGTGTTTATTTATTCAAGAAAAGGAGTCAATAAATAAAGAAGTCAATAAATAGTTAAATGACGCACAGCGTTCTTGTCACAACCCACTGGACTCAAGTTTTGTCTTCTGCCTGTGTTCCCTGCCTGTTTGCCCATATTTGGTTCTGTTCCTGTTCTGATTAGTTAATTGTCTAATTATAAGTTAATCACCTCGTTAGCCCCTCGTTATCTGAACCAATAATGAGGTAACAAGATGGGTGGGGTCAAGACAATAGACATTTGAGCACATGAAAACAGGACAGAAGTGCTCACACAAAAGAAAAGGAAGCACATGGCCAGCAAAACAAATCACGGGCCATGTGCAAAACAAGACGAACATGCGGATGAGAATCTCCAAAGCTGAGCCCGATGTGATATGCATAACCAGTGATACGATACATTCAAGATACATATGAAGCAGCTACCGATGCAATGAGATACGAATCACCCCTATTATGATGCAGTACGATCTGATTTCAATTAAATCAAACACAAAGAGATATGATGCTATGAAAAAAAACAATATGCTGTGCAATTCAGTATGGCACAGGGATGTGCCCTAATCCAAATACCATATTCGGAAAGGAAATCAATGTACTACAGAACCCCAATGCTAATATGTTACCAATGATGCACTGTGATATAAATACCAACTTGTATCCGATGCACACTTTTTAAATTGATGCATCGCATCACTAACTTTTATGCCGATACCCTGGTGCGTATTGGTGCATTTTACAATCCGTAGAACACGAAGCTAATGAGATTACTCATAAGCCGTGTGTTCACAAAAGACAAAACATAACATGAAAGCATGCAGCCGATAAAAACATGAACTGTATGCAACAACACAAGACAATTAGAAAAGCACATGGCTGAACATGAACCGCATGCTACATAAAACACAACACAACTCACATGGACAGAGTAGCGCACGGCTGGAGTGAATACGAGACCGCACGCTCACACAACAAGACAGAACATGGGGCATGAGTGTCCGAACCCCGACACGTAGCCAAAACTAAGCCTGAACAAGACATAAGTGCCGGGATCCGAACACCATGCTCCAACATTAAACAAGGAAACAAGGCACTTAGATACGAGCGCATTCGAAGCCGAATGCTCACAAGAAAACAGAGACATGACGGGAGTGTCAGGGATCTCTAGACTGAATTGACAGAACCCTGACAATAATGTTATGATAAACTTCAAAAAACTTTTTATGTCATCATTATAAAGCTGTTTCTTAAATGTTATGTAAGAAAGTTTTATTTTAACATGATGAGAACAATCAAGTACAAATTACATTACAAGGATGTTGGAATGTGGTTCTAAGAACGTTTTCTTTTAATATTACAAGAACCTAAATTATGTACAAATAACATAAAAATAATGTTCCGGGAGTGCTGTTAGCAGAAAGTTTTTTTTTTACATTACAAGAACCTCAATCGTGTACAAATTACATCAAAATGACTTTCCGGGAGTGTTGTTAGAAGACCGTTTTCTTTTAACATTACAAGAACCTCAATCATGTACAAATAACATCAAAATAACGTTCCCGGAGTGTTGTTATAATAACGTTTTCTCTTACGATTACAAGAACCTCAATCGTGTACAAATAACATAAAAAAAAACGTTCCGGGAGTGTTGTTTTAAGAACGTTTTATTTTAACATTACAAGAACCTCAATCGTGTACAAATAACATCAAAATAAATTTCCGGGAGTGTTGATATAAGAACATTTTCTCTTAAAGTTACACAAATGTAAATCAACAATTATAATGTTGTTAGAACATAATATAAACATTATTTTAAGAAAATTCTGCACTGAATTTTAAATACCTTTGAAACAATGTTGATGAAAGTTGTGGGAACGTTCCCTGTTAGCTGGGTAGACATGTAATTGTACATTTGAATGCAGACAAATAAACACTATGGTAGCTGTTTAAGCTAACATTACCTAGATGTCGATAATATATTGTAAGTGATATCATAATGGTATTCTTGATAATCAAAAACGTACCTTAATAGGTATGAACAAATTTTTATAACACTTGACTAAGTTTGCTTATCTAACCATGCATATAGTCAGTTCTTTGAGCACAAAGAGTGAGTAGCCTACTGTATAAAGGCAAAACCACCTAAAGCAAATATTTTTTTTTATATTTATTGGACACTAGATGACGCCGAATATGGCAGCCGTGTTGCATGCTCCGAGAAAACTTTTTTTCAGTTTTTGTATGTTTTATTAGTTTTTTTGTTGTTTTACGTGTTAGATGTTGTTAGTATAACTGTCTACGATAGACACATGCTTTTAAACATTGGTTCCGCCGTCACGCAACGCAAACAGGACTTTGAGTTCTTGAATGCCGGTGCCTTGTTCACAGACATGGCATCAGAGCCCTTTGTTTGGGTCGCATGACAGAGGAAACGCAGCCGAAAAACTGGGAAGAGAGCTGGCGTCCTCGTCAGACTGAGATGCCATGCCTTCCGACCTCCTCTCCCAACCATTTTGCTGGCTAACGTTCAGTCACTGGACAACAAACTCTGTGAACAGCGGCCGCGCATCTCATACCAATGAGAAACAAGGGACTGCTGCATTATTCACCTCACAGAAACCTGGATGTCTGCAATGGTTCCAGACTCAGCCATCGAGCTCATGGGCTTCTCCGTGCATCATTCGGATAGAACGAAAGAGCTCACAGGGAAAAGCAGAGGTGGAGGCGTCTGTTTCTATATCAACAACTTGTGGTGTGATGAAAGGAACCTACACTCTATTAAATCCTTCTGCTCCCCTGATCTGGAATTTAATATGCTTCTGTGTCGACCATTCTGGCTACCGAGGGATTTTACAGCGATCATAATCACGGCTGTTTACATTCCCCCTCAAGCCAACACAGACCGGGCACACGAGGAACTGTATGGGAATATAAGTGAGCAGGAAACAGTGCACCCAGATGCAGCGTTTGTTGTTACGGGGGACTTTAATAAAGCCAACTTCAGAACAATAGCTCCAAAATACTTTCAACACATCACCATCAACACGCATGGTGATCGTGTACTGGACCACTGCTACTTCCCCTTCCGGGATGTCTACAAATCCCTCCCCCGTCCACCTTTCGGCAAATCGGATCACTCTTCTGTTCTGCTCCTGCCTGCTTATAGGCAGAAACTGAAACGAGAAGCACCCGCCCTCAGGACAATCTAATGCTGGTCGGACCAATCGGACGCTATACTACAGGACTGTTTTGATCACGTCGACTGGGACATGTTCCGGGCAGTGTCTGATGACGACATAGAGGCGTATTCAGATTCTGTAACGTGTTTCATCAGGAAATTTATAGAGGACGTAGTACCGACAAAAACAATCCGCATCTACCCCAACCAAAAACCGTGGATTAATAGCGATGTTCGATCAGCCTTGTCAGCGTGGACATCTGCCTTTAAATCCGGAAACACTGATGATTGAAAATAAGCCAGTTACGATCTCAGGAAATCCATCAAAGCCGCCAAGCGACAATACAAAAACAAAGTTGAAGAACAATTCAACAACAACAATGCAAGAAGCATGTGGCAGGGCATCAACAACATCACAGGTTTTAAAGGGAGCAAACCAGCTAATGTGAACATTGCCGCCTCTTTACCGGACGAGCTTTCGAGGCTAACAAAACCGCCCATACAGAGAGTGCTCCCGCGGCTGCTGCAGAAGAGGTAAGTCCACACTCTCTTTCTGTCGCGGATGTAAACTGACCCTTCAAACGGGTGAACATCCGCAAAGCTGTGGGTCCAGATGGCATTCCAGGCCGTGTGCTCAGAGCATGCGCATCCCAACTAGCCGGGGTTTTTACAGACATTTTCAATCTGTCCCTCTCCTCTCTCTGTCTGTGGTTCCCTCATGCTTCAAAAAATTCCCCATTGTGCCCATACCAAAGAAAAATAAAATCACATGCTTGAATGACTGGAGGCCCGTTGCTCTGACACCCATCTTCAGCAAGTGTTTTGAGAAGCTCGTCAGAGACTACATCGGCTCTGTGCTGCCTGCTTCACTGGACCCACTACAATTTGCATATTGCAGTAACCGTTCCACAGACGATGCTATTGCCTTCACACTGCACACTGCTCTCTCCCACCTGGAAAATAAGAACACCTATGTGAGGATGCTGTTTGTGGATTATAGTTCAGCATTTAACACCATAGTGCCTTCCACACTGGTTGTGAAGCTCCAGACTTTGGGACTGAACATATATCTGTGCAGCTGGATCCTGGACTTCCTGACAGGCAGAAGTCAGGTGGTCAGAATGGGCAACAACAAATCATCTCCCTGGTCATCAACACTGGTGCTCCGCAGGGCTGTGTCCACAGCCCACTCCTGTACTCCCTGTACACACACGACTGTACAGCCACACACAGCTCTAACGTCATCGTCAAATTTGCAGATGACACAACGGTGATAGGCCTGATCACTGACAACGATGAGACAGCCTACAGAGAGGAAGTGAGTACCCTGACTAAATGGTGTCAGGAGAACCACCTCTCACTCAACATCGACAAGACCAAGGTGGTGGATTTCAAGAGACAGAGCAGAGAACACACACCCATCACCATCGACAAGACACCTATGGAGCGGGTTAACAGCTTTAAGTACATTAAGTAGGTGTTCACATCACCGAGGATCTCATATGGTCTGCTCACACAGATGCAGTGCTGAAGAAGGCACATCAGCACCTCTTCTTTCTGAGATGGCTGAGGAAGCTTGGAACGAGCCCCAGCATCCTCAGATCATTCTACACCTGCACTGTGGAGAGCATCCTGACCGGCTGCATCACCGCCTGGTTTGGAAACAGCACCGCTGGCAACCGCAAAGCTCTGCAAAGGGTCGTGCGAACTGCCCACCACATTGTTGGAGGTGAGCTTCCCTCCCTCCAGGACATCTACACCAGGCAGTGTATAAGGAAAGCCCGGAGGATCATCAAGGACTCCAGCCACCCGTCCCACAGACTGCTCTCTCTGCTGCCCTCAGGAAGACGTCTCCACAGCATCCGATCCCGCACTAGCCGACTGAGGGATAGCTTTTTCCCTCAGGCTATCAGGCTAATGAACAGCAAAAACTAACCCTACAGCACACTCCCGCTTTATGACAGGCCATGCACTGCACTTTAACACAGTTCAACTGGACTACACACTGCACTAACACAACAACCTATCTGCTATCACTGGATACCATGCAACGCACATCCATGAAATTGCGTATCCGGCCTATGTAAAATCTGCTGCACCTTCGCATATTTTGTAAATATGAGTACATAATGTGAAATGTGTACATATACGGTGCATAACGTGTATTGATAACTGTATGTCTTAAAAAGTACACTGTGTGTACTTAGTATATGTACAGTATGTGTATTCTGCACATTGTCATCTGTATAAGTCTGTAAGTATGTACTGTATATATGTAAATTGTTTCTGCACTGTCTGGAGCACGCTCTCAAGAATTTCACTCACCAAGGCACATGTGCTGTGGTGATGTGACAATAAAAGTTATTTGATTTGATTTGACACTATTATATACATTCTGTAGGTGATATATTACACATTTTGGTCTCCCAACCCCAATACTGTTATCAAAAACTTTTATGAGTATTATGGAGTTGATGTCCTTTTCAGCATTGCTTCAACATATAAAATACGTGTCTATTGAACTATTTTGTATTGAGAGAATTTAGGTGATGAATAGGTTTTTATCCATAAGCTGTACACTTAACCAAGACCTGAATTTTCCAGCAACACATTTTTAGATTAACCTGTAAAATCATCTCAACATCTCAGTCAGAAGAGAATAGATAATAGCTGCTGGAAAGGGCTCTTGCAATATAATTTCACCTTTCTATTTTCCCTAAATACAGTCATCTCTCTGCAATTTAGCAACAATTTGGGGGTGGACGAAACAGGACACAGCTTCCATTTCCCTTGGATTCTTCTGCCGGCTCTAAGCAGAGATTGCTTCAGTCTTCCCATAAGCGAGGGCTCGGAAACTATACCCTATCTTCAACCCTTTACAACAGCTTCACTTGAGGTAAAAAGATCAGATTGATGAATCTAACTGTGCTGAAATGCCTAGCCTCTCACTTTCAATTTGTAGCCAAATGCAGTACATGATCCATATTATACCAAATATTTAATTCAGGCATTGCTTTTCATTTTAATGAGCGTGCACGTAATTAAATATTTCTAGCTAACCTAAATCAAATGATGGATGAGTACGATCACATGACTTGTCGTCTACATCATATGCACAATGATAAAAAGAGAAGAAATACAAAGCTTCATCTGCTAAATTACACATACAATGACCAAATCTCATATGTAATTTTTTGAAATATGATTATGAGTATTGAAAAAAGCAAAATACAAAATATAAATAATAATAAAATAATCAATAAAATACTGATGTTACACTCAAAAAATATATATATTTTTTTTATATTAATGTAAAAAATATATATATTTTACTGAAAAAAACAATAAAAATACTCATTAAGATTTAATTTGCTGTGTAAAAGTATGGGTGGTTGAGCTTCAGTTGTTTCTGACATGCTATATACACAAATCTGAGGTAAAGCTATAAATTAGGCTTTTTTAATGGAACTTTAAAGCAGAGTCTATGAATACAGCCGCTGGCAAGTCTTTGGTGCAGCTGAAAAACTAATTTCACACAGAAATAACAAAGCACTATTGGAAAGCACACATGTGTTTTCAATTTCTTTGCTAATTCCTGGAGCCCAATTGGCCCTATTTCTGCAATTAAGGTCTGCAACTTTAAATGCTCGGATTTGCCACCTATAATTGTTTCATTGTGTATGCAAACAAGCATGGAACTCACTGATCAAACCCTCTGACTTTTCACCTTGAGTCTAATAGAAGTAGTTTGGCATCCTTATTACGGGCTCAAGCTGTCCTTGAGGTATAACCCTATTGACTAGCAAAACAACAGGAGCCTTTTATTTGACTCTGAGCTTTGGAGAAATTACACAACTACACACAAACATCAGCTAGTTAGTAGATTCGATTTTCTGTTCCATTCCATTTCTTAAGATAACCATATTTAGCATTAATTGATTATATGTTAATTATTTAAATGTGTTCATAACCAGTCAACCTTAACACAAATTAAGGCGTGTTTGATGACATCCAAGAGCTTTCTGGCCCTGCATAGACTGCAACAAAACTACCACGTTCAAGGCCCAGAAAGGTAGTAAGGACATTGTTAAAATAGTTACATGTTACATCAGTGGTTAAACCTTAATTTTATGAAACTACGAGAAATTCGATGCGCGTTCACGACAGTACCACACATGTGAAATCACGTTCACCCATGTATGTGTGTGGTGCTGCTTACGCAGTAGCCGATGTTCTGACATAGAACCTTGTTTGCAAGCAGAATAATGCACATCTATGCATCGTGCTACTTTTGTGAATGGTGGCGGAGACTGACCCAGAAGATAATAAATAGTTTAATTAAGTTGTTATTTTTGTTGTCCTTCCACACAAAAAGTACTTTTGCACCGTGTGGTTCTAGGAACTAGCCAGCATTGTTCTTCCTTGAGAACCAATTTCCCCCTTGGGCCATTTTTCTGGTTGCATTTGCAACGACAGCAGGAACTCTGAAGAGGCCGTCAGCGACGTCCATATTCACGGCATTTAATTATTTTAGTTTTTTGTGTGTCGTGGTTCACTTTCAATATTTCACTTGTACTGCGTCGAGAGCTGCTGTATGGGAAAAAACTACTTTTTTCCTCTTCAACTGAAGCCTTTTTTAATCACGCAGTGTAACTGCATGTCCATTGGATCGTGCAGTACTAAAAAACAAACCAATGGCTCGGCGGCAGCACGCAAGCATATGGCTGTCGCCGCCGCATCTCAAATTATTTCTCTTCAGCGACGAAGACCCTTCTCCACTGACTCTTCGCTGATGCCGAGATCCGCCGTTGAAGCGCCTCAGCAGCTGGATTGGACCTCTTGCAGCAACCAGCTTGCAGATTTGGTCATCCCCTGCCGTTATCCGGTAAGGTCTAAAGAAGCCTTACTAAAAGAGCAGATTTCAGCGCATCGTGTGCGCTCAGCAGGGCTGAATGCTTGCTCTGCGAGTTTTTTAGTCTTGTCTCTATGCGCTCGCGGAAGAGCTTTCTTTTCAGAGAGCGACTCTGCCCCTCGCGCCCTCCTGTTGTCTTCCTCGCAGTATTCCCAAAAAACAGCGAGCAGAGGATTTGAGAGGCCTGTGACAAGCAAGCTCACGTCGACTCAATGCCCGCGTGCCTCGCAGTCACCGCAGAGAGAGAGCATTCGCCACTCCTCTTCACTCAACATGATTAGCGTCCCTCCGCTGTGAGCGGCATGATCTCGTTCGGTGCGAGTGATGGCGAAATAGATGACAGACTTGTTTTCTGGCGGCTTTGGACGCGGAGTAGTTATCGGGCTCTGTGTCTGACCCCACCCTCCTACCGTCATCCTCTTCACGTAACGCCAGACTCAGAGCAGATGAGGAGCTCATCCGCGTCATGACCAGTGTTGGGCACGTTACTTAACAAATTTAATTAGTTATAGTTACTAGTTACTTCTCACAAATAGTAATTGAGTTAGTAATTGAGTTACATCATTATAAAAGTAACTAATTACCAGGGAAAGTAACTATTGCGTTACATTTAAAAATAAATGTAAATATGTCAAATAACTTGGATGCTCCCAATATTAAATATGTTAAATGAATGAAATGGACACCAAATAGAATAAATAATAAAACATTGCACGCTGATCTACACTATTTTAATGTTGCTGTGGGACAATGTGAGAGACACCTATCAAATTCAATATATTTTTGTAAATATTATCATTGCTATAGTGGAACAATAAAACAAATAGATGGTTTAGAACTTTTAATATTTATTGCACAGACCACAACTGGCCAACAAATAAGTCTAAATATAAATTATGCTTCTTAAGAAATATACCAAAATAAATAAATAATAATAATAAATATACGTACATTCTTTGTAGTGCAAATTAAAATGATAAAACTGTCACACAACTGGTAGACATACTGTAGCCTACTTGAAGTATTTTCTTCCTCACAAAAGTAAACAGTTTAACAAGAAGTGCTCTCAATATAATTCTGAACAATGTATCAATCTAGTTTTAGTTGCTTTGATGTCGTGGCTCCGTCTCCTCCTTTGGTAGCGGAGCTCACGTTATCACCTGCGTTCTTAGCCACTATTTTTGTGGCGGCATGTGATGATGTGAGGTGCTTCTTTAGATTAGAATTACTTGCCACTTACGCGGAGAGACTCTTTCTTCCTGGGCATAAGTTGCACATTACATAAACATTGTTGCCTTTCACCTCAACGAGTGAAAAGTAGCCTAGTGCTTATATTTTCAGTTTGCAAAAGCTACCTTTGATTTCGTTGGACTTGCCATTGCGCTGACTCCTGGACTGGTCGTTGGTGTGTGCAACTGTGCATGTGCTTGTGTGTGAACACCCGCACTACACTACTATCTGCCTCTGGTTGGAAAACGATATAAATGTACTCTAAGTAAATCAATCATCACGTTCTCAGACACACCACGTTCACAGGAACACCAATCATCAGCGGTTATGTGTCCCGCTCCACCCCCGAACTCACACACACAGACACACCAGACAAAAAAAAGTGCAAGTCCTATGGTTGAGAGAGACCGTAATTTTCGGATGAAAAACGCTTCAGTGACCGTAATTATAGTAACGGCACATTTTATTGTCATTAACGGCAACGGCGTTGTAACGGGGGAAACAGTAATTAGTTTGATTACTCGTTACTGAAAAAAGTAATTCCATTAGTAACGCCGTTTATTTATAACGCAGTTATCAAGTGGAGATGACCGCAACTGTCTCAGTGGAGCAAGCCACAACGATTCACGCCACATGGCCACCAACGCCCGTCCGCTCAAAACTTTCCAGAAAATGTTGGGCCTTATTGCAGCGGCTTCGCCGGTACTGTTGGGTCTGCTTCACATGCGACCCATTCAGTTCTCGCTGAAGCAGAGGGTTACACGGACGCCACCGCGTAATGGTGACTCGGGCCTGAGTCTTCCGCTCTATGCTCTCCTTCCAATTGCTCTGCTACCGCAGGTACTCAGGCAAGTCAGGGAACAACGGCACAAGCTTATTCTAATAGCCCCCCTCTGGAGGAACAAGCTGTGGGTGTCGGAGTTATTCCAGCTGCTGGAAAAAAAAACATGGCCAATCCCCTTGAGACGGGACCTTCTCTCTCAAGTGAACGGCAAGCTATGACATCCACGGCCCGAGTTATGGGTCCTGCATGTGTGGCCGCTCTACAGGAGCCTTTCGTCCTCCCAGAGCATGTCCTAAACACGATGGCCGAAGCTAGAACCCCGTCTACTAGACGCCTCTACGCTCTGAAACTGTCCTTTTTCTTGGCTTGGTGTAAAGACGCGACTTAGATCCGGTGACCTACGATGTCTCAGTGGTTCTTTCATTTCTGCAGGAGATGCTGGATAACAGCGTTCCTCATCCACCATCAAAGTTTGCGCAGCAGCCATAGCTGCTTTCCATGCCCCTATTGCTGGCCGGTCGGTGGGCAGAGATAGTGCAGTTCCCGGACACACAGCGGTTCCCGGACACACTGCCGCTCGGTCTTCAACCAGCTGAGAGGCTGCCATGCAATGGTACTGGACATCTTTGGTGGAGGGTAGCTGGTAGCTAGTCCCCCGTTCCCTGCTCCTCCCCAGACATGGTGGATGGCAGCAGGCTTTTGTGCCGACTCCTCCACTTCCTCTTGGATGGCAGCCACCCTTCCTCGAGCCAGGAGCACGGCAGCGAGCCTTCCGTCCCATCTGTTCTTCTATTGCTCCAGCACCGCCGCCTCGGGCAGCCACTGGCGGTCTCCGCTACTTCCTGCTGCCCGATCTCCTAAGCACCGCGATCTCCCTTAGCAGTGAGGGCTCTCTGACAGCATGTCCCTCTTTCCGCCCGGGTTTCGGTACCAATGTAACACAGTTCGTAGATCAGGAAGAAGGAGGCGGGAACCGGCGAACATTCAAACACTTTAATAATAAAATAAACAAACATAAATGATAAGCGGCAGCCCCTCACGGACGACTGCCGCACACAAAACACAAAATAAAATCCAGGCTTGATCCTCTCTCGTCTTTCACTATCATCACTCCTCCTTTTATCCTTCCGAAGCTCCTCCGTGGGACTCGAGATCGGTGAGTGGCGCAGGTGTCGTTCGTTATCATTTACTCCACCGGCCTCGCTCCATTACCATGGCTCTTGGCCCCATGCCACTCATCACAGGAATGTACACGGTTGCTATAGTAAACTCGGTTCAGTGAGATATGGAACGAGTACTGTGTTCCTGGCCGTGCTATGAGCTGCACGCCTCAGTTGGTTCCTTTGAAGAAATCTGATCTGCAGCGGCGAAGCGGGCGCTAATATAGCCAGACTTCCCTCCTTTTTTGGCAGGCTATGGCGGGCTACATAGTCATAGGCTCGCGCGCTGCTGCCGAGCCATTGGTTCGTTTTTTAGTACTGCACGAACCAATGGACGGGATTTTTTTAATACACTGCGGGATTAAAAAAAAGGCTTCAGTTGAAGAGGAAAAAATTTGTTTTCCCCATACAACGTCTTTTGACATAGTACTTGTTCCATATCCCAGGGAACCGAGTTTACGATAGTAACCGAGTACGTTTTCATGATAATGGAGATGGAATGAAAATCTGACTAAATCTCCTGTTTCTTTGTATTTTTTGTAACAAATTAGTTCCCCCAAATGTCCTAGAACTCAAACTGTTCCTTATCAGTCAGTCACGTTTGATGTAACGTCAGAGTGACTGACATAGTGGGATCTCTTTATAGAGCCTAATCACCTGCAAGTGTTAACAAAACAAGCCAATGACAGTTGGCGTACGTGTCCCGCCATGCGCACCCTGCCCCCGCAGCACAGGTATGAACGGAGAGCATGTGTAAATGCACATCAGCTTTTCGCTTTGGAGCCGAGCCTTCTGTGAAGACTGTCCCTGTCACCTCACGTCTTCACCAAGGTCGTGGAGGCAGCCCTCGTTCCTTTGATGGAAATTGGCATTTGTGTTTTCAACTACCTCAACGACTGGCTTATACTGGCCCAGTCTCGAGCATAGCTGTGCAAACATCAACCACCAAGGCAGTCTACGCTCCCGTCACATGTTCGCAAATTGCCCGCCATCTCCTTTGGAGTCAGAAGCATCTAAGGAAACAACACATCAGCCTTCCCTTTCGGGAGAATGGCGACTCCACCCCAAGACGGTCCAGCTGATTGGGAGACGCTTCGGAAACGCTCAGGTAGACCTGTTTGCCTCCCCGAACACGTCCCATTGCCAGATGTGTTTTCCCCCTTTCTGAGAGGACCCTCGGCATGGATGCACTGCACTACGCAAATATCTATTTCCCCAGTGAGCCTTCTCGCACAGACACGTACGACAGGGAGGACGAGGAGCAGGTCCTCTTAGTGGGGTCATACTGGCCCACTTTGACTTGGTTCCCTAAACTAATGCTCCGCGACAGCCCCTCCTTGGCAAATTCCACTGAGGAGGGATCTCCTTTCTCAGAGAGGGGGCACACTGTGGCACCCGTGTCCAGATGTGTGGAATCTCCACATGTGGGCCCTGCACGGGACATGGAGGTTCTAGGTGGGCTACCTCCAGAGGTAGTAAACACCATCATGTAGAGCCCCGTCTACAAGACACGCTTGCAGGCTGAAGTGGAACCTGTACATCGATTGGTGATCTTCCCACCGGGAAGGCCCCCGTAGGTGCCCGATCCGGGTCGTGCCCTCCTTTCTGCAAGATGGGCTGTCTCCATCCACCCACAAGGTGTATGTTGCCGCTATCGCCACACAGCACAATGCAGTTGACGGTAAGTCTATGGGGAAGAATGATCTGGTCATCAGGTTCCTCAGAGGGGCAAGGAGGTTAAATCCTCTGCGCCCTCATCCGATTCCCTCTTGGGATCTCCCCTCGGTCCTGGTGGCCTTGAGGGGGGAGCCTTTTGAGCCTCTGCAGTCAAAATAGCTTAAGTTTATGTCGCTTAAGACCATGCTCCTCGCTGCATTGGCCTCGGTTAAGAGGGTGGGGTACCTGCAAGCATTTTCAGTCAACGATTCTTGCCTAGAATTTGGGCCGACTGACTCTCACGTTATCCTCAGACCCTGGCCTGGATATGTGCCCAAAGTTCCCACCACGCCCTTTAGGGATCAGGTGGTGAACTTGCAAGCACTTCCCCAGGAGGAGGCAGATCCGCCGTTGCTCTGCTTTGTCCCGTACACAGAGATTCAGGACCTCAGAACAGCTCTTTGTCAGGGCAGCACAAGGGACAGCATAAGGGAAAGGCTGTCTCCAAACAGACACTTGCCCACTGGACTGTGGAGTCTATAGTCTTGGCCTATCAGGCCCGGCGTTTACCGTGACCCCTTGGTGTGAGAGCACACTCTACGAGAGGCGTTGCTTCCTCTTGGGCATTGGTGCGGGGCGCCTCAATAGCAGACATGTGTAGAACTGCCGGCTGGGCGACACCTAGTCTCGCGTAGCCAGACATTCAGACTGACGGCTGAAGGTCTGAAATATATGGCTGCACTCATTTGGTCAAGGCCCACCCATGAGGGGATTTGACCGATATGTAAAACAACCAATCACAGTTAGTTTCTTTCAGCTTCATGTTTGGGGCATGGAAATGTTGCCACAATAACAAACCGGTGTGTGAAACTCTCGGATGTATTTTAAAGATCCTATGGCACAAACTTTAAATATTTCACATACTTTTGAAAGTCCAGCGTTCAATCTACCCTGTGGCAATCTTGTCCTGTGGCAGCCGCTGCATCGTCCAAGTGGATACTGCACACTAGTGGTGGTTGAGGAGAGACCCCTCACGTGATTGTAAAGCGCTTTAGGTGTACAGCAATACACAATAAATCGCTTTATAAATGCATCATTCATTCATTCATTCTTTCATACCCTGATAAGCATTCGCAGTCACATTTGTAAACACAATGGCTTTCTTCTTTCGCGAGGGAGTTTGGCGACATGGCATCTTTGTTTCTAGGTGAAACATTAAAGAACGCGACATACACGTCTCCCGAAAATCCTGTATAATTCAAACAATCCGACAATGACTTCGACACTACTGAAGTATTTCCAGATAAGTGTACCATATGCATCAGGGCCCGTATTCACAAAACATGTTATCTTATCACTAAGAGTTCTCCTAAATAGCAGTAAAAAAAATAGCTAAGAATTTTCTCTTAAAACCTATTCACAAAGCTGCTAAGACAAACTTTTACTAAGGAATATAGAGAAGTCTTAAGCTAAGAGTAAGGACGGGGTTGACCTTGTTGCTATGGATAATGTCAGCATGCTTATTAACTATGCACACAGTAATTGGCTGATAGGAGAGGGGAGGGGTCTCTGTCAGATATGTATTCATATAAATATTGTCGAGCACGATATGTTGCCATATCCAAATAAAGGTTTAAAAAATAATGTTAATTGCCACATTCAAATAACGATTTTAACATGCAGCTTAAATGTAATTAATTAAACAAATATATGTTCAGCTAAATGTCAGTCTCTTACATGTATGCTTCTTGTAGCGGATGTGTATAAACCTCATTTTAATTAACAGAGTAGAATAATCATGGCTGATAGTAAGACTATCCATCCATGATGCAACTGTAAGCCTGAAAGACTGGGAAAGATGGATCACACATGATCAAACAGCACAGCTAAAAGGGAGATTGAAAGACCTGAGAACATTCGGCAGCAACCTCGAGGCCAGAAGAGCAGAATTCATCGCCGCACAAAAAATTGCAGAGGAGGAAAGAAGAGGACCAGAGCCTCAACCAACGGCAGGCCCAAACCAGTGGTGAGGATAAAGCCGACCAGTCTACCTAAGTTCACTGGGTTTAGGAGGAATTTTCACAGATGGAGGAGAGACTGGGGAAGCCTGCAAAAGCAGGGAGAGCCGACTGGCTCAGTGGAGGTGAAGAAGTTCCAACTCCTTGACAGTGTGGACGAGAGAATATGTAGAGAACTGCGCCTGTTAACATACAACAGTGCTGAAGACATATTTAGGGTACTTCGGAACAGGTATGGAAACAAGTCAACAATTGCCTTGGAGATAATTGAGGACCTAGAGAGGATCCCTCCTTTAAAGTCACCCCCCTTTAATATGTTATTTAATTTCCATGTAGTAGGTTGAAGTAATGTTACAAAAATAAATACAATTTATTAAAAGTAAAACTAAAGAAAATACCTATAAAGACATATTAAATTCATACATAGTTTATCTAAAATTAAAATAGATAACAAATCAAATGCCAGTACTTTATCAGTAATCCTAAAAAAAGAACACTGTCTAAAACACATGTTAACAAACAACAACTTACACATAGTAAGAATTGGTTATAAAAACTAAAACAGAAGTGAAACAAGCTGTAAGAAAGAAGATAAATAAAAAGCGATACTTATATCCTTTGACAGAGTCCCTGCCCGGTGGAGTCACACAGTAGAGTCGATGGTCTTTACACTCTTCGGTCTTCTCACGAGGAGGTCTTCACGCGACGGCTGCCGCGGTAAACTAAGCTTTTTATACCCATCTAAAAAATACTACTCCAATTCAGCTGAACACACTTTCCTGTTAATCACAAAAAATGGCCAAGCAAGCGCCCGACACTGACAAGGGACGCGACACAGTACGAGACCAAACGCGATTTCAGCACGTGTCCACACAATAAACAAAACAAGCGTTTCCTAGCAACAACAACTGCGCTAAACACTAATGAGTCAAGAAAATACACTTACTAGTTGTTTTTAACTTCCGCTGATAGACTGCTTCTCTCAAAGAGTATTACTTTACACTTCTATCATCTGCTGGCGCTTAAACACACTTTCCTGTTAATCACAAAAAATGGCCAAGCAAGCGCCCGACACTGACAAGGGACACGATACAGTACGAGACCAAACGCGATTTCAGCACGTCTCCACACAATAAACAAAACAAGCGTTTCCTAGCAACAACAACTGCGCTAAACACTAATGAGTCAAGAAAATACACTTACTAGTTGTTTTTAACTTCCGCTGATAGACTGCTTCTCTCAAAGAGTATTACTTTACCTGCTGGCGCTTAAACACACTTTCCTGTTAATCACAATAAATGGCCAAGCAAGCACCCGACACTGACAAGGGACGCGACACAGCACGAGACCAAACGTGATTTCAGCACATCTCCACACAATAAACAAAACAAGCGTTTCCTAGAAACAACAACTGCGCTAAACACTAATGAGTTAAGTAAATACACTTACTAGTTGTTTTTAACTTCCGCTGATAGACTGCTTCTCTCAAAGAGTATTACTTTACACTTCTATCATCTGCTGGCGCTTAAACACACTTTCCTGTTAATCACAAAAAATGGCCAAGCAAGCGCCCGACACTGACAAGGGACACAATACAGTACGAGACCAAACGCGATTTCAGCACGTCTCCACACAATAAACAAAACAAGCGTTTACTAGCAACAACAACTGCGCTAAACACTAATGAGTCAAGTAAATACACTTACTAGTTGTTTTTAACTTCCGCTGATAGACTGCTTCTCTCAAAGAGTATTACTTTACACTTATTTCATCTGCTGCCGCTTAGACACACTTTCCTGTTAATCACAATAAATGGCCAAGCAAGTGCCCGACACTGACAAGGGACGCGATACAGTACGAGACAAGTATTGAGTCTACCTCAGAGACATCCATATGTCGTCATGGTCAGTCCATATGTGTAATTTCCACATGGTACCTCCTTTGTGCAGGATGTGGCTTCCTTAGGTTCTTAGGACTTAGGTTCGCTTTCCCAGTGTTACCCAATGAATCCAGCAGTGGATGCATTTTTGCCTTAGCCTTGTCCTATCTTTCATCCTGGCTGGTATGGTGGGACTTGCCGGCTTCTGCAGGGCACTGGAGGAGGTCAGCAGTAGTGCCGTTTTCATACGGATCCCACTATGTCAGTCACTCTGACAAAACGTCCCGTAGCTACGGTTGCTGTACCATCGCTGTACGGCCAAGACACACAGTCTCGGCTCCGCAGTGAAAAACTGATGTGCGTTTGCACATGCTATCCTTTTATACCCGTGACTTCGGATGCGTGTGACGAAACATGCACGCAATCTATCATTGGCTTGTTTTGTTAACACTCGAAGGTGATTGGGCTTTCAAGCGAGATCCCACTATGTCAGTCACTCTGATGTTACGTCTCCGTTCCCTCCTTCAGGGAACGAGTGTTACGTACGTAACCAAGACGTTTCTAGTTCCTGTGGTGCGAACACGCCAAAAACTGGTATTTCCGCCAATAGTTCTTGGAGCCTATGAAGAGGTTCCACTGGTGCGAAAGCCCCTATTTTCACTGCTTCATAAAATTAAGGTTGAACCACTGATGGGATGGCATGGACCATTTTACTACCTTTCTGTGCCTTGAACTTGGTAGTTCCCTTGCTGTCTATGGAGGGTCAGAAATCTCTCAGATTTCATCAAAAATATCCTAATTTGTGTTCTGAAGATGAACAAAGGTCTTACAGTAATTAATGATATAATTTGAACGATCCCTTTAGATGGGAATCTTAGTTGTTTGGAGCAATGTTTAAGAATTTAATAATAAATGTTATTTTTAATAATAACAAAAGCAAGTGTTGTTGTCTTGTAGTGACAATTAAAAAGTAACTGTTGTTCCTCAATAAAATGCCTTGTGGTTCTGAGAGAATAATAATGAAGGCCCCTATTTGTATATTGCATACTATGATTTTAAGATGGTTCAAGTAAACAACAAATCACTGCTCAGTATTCTTTCCATCTCTCTGTTTAGTTAGAAGAGACACTTGAACATGTTTGTTTCATTGTCTTCTGAGGGAGCAGTTATTGCCAACTAAATCTGACGGGCGACTGACGCCGTGGGTCAACAGTAACTAGGACGCCTCAGTAATTATTTATTAAGGAATAAAGCTTGCAGTCTTGGGCTCAGTTCAAATGGATGATTTTATACACAAAGCATGTCCTATATAATCAAAACCAACAAAAGCAGTACTGTACATTGCTCACAGAGCACAAAGAAACATGTATAAAATGGGAGATAGGGTGCATTTTTTGGAATTAATTTTTGTTCTGAGAAGTGTGATGCAAGAATGTTTTAATAATTAACTCTGTTTTGTTTGTTCTTGGTAAGTGAAGGTCCAACGAGAAATACTGTGATGTCTGGAAAATGTGAATTAAAGAAAGCCATTTTGAGTTTTCAAGCCGTCAGTCTGCCCTGGCAGTCTGAATTCACAGCTCAGCCAGGGCTAATAGTGCCAGCGCCGTGTCTGGGGAAAAGCAGGCATGAAACGACAGTGCAAACGCTAATGAATCGCTCATCCCTCTCCAGCACGAGAAAGACCATTCACACACTTTCCATTCCACACCAAAGACAAGAGAGGATCCTTCATCAGACCTGAACTCCGCAGTGACTCATTGTGATGCACTCTATAGTTAGAAACTAAACACGACTGCGCTGCGCCACTTACAGTCTGTTAGCTGACGGATTAAAGCAGCGATAAGCCTACAAATCAGCTGGACCGCTGAAGAGAACTGAGCCAAAATGCATATATGATTTCTGTACAGTCTTTTGCACCATTACTTATTTTCTGTTATCCTCAATACCAGAGACAAATTTCATATGTAAAATGGCACAGTCATTAACTATTAATCTTGTTTTCTTTTTCTGTCTCCATGACATTTGCTGGAAGCAACAATGCTGCCCTGACTCAAAATTAGCAACCACTGGTGGGAAAATTAATGCAAAAAATTCACAGTGCCCACAACTATGTTTTTGCATTTTGTTTCTTAGTGTCTCCAAAGAGCAACATATAATATATATTTTTAAATCTTTTAATGTTATGAAAATGTCTAGATGTTTGAAGGTAAACTGCCATAGATATGCTACATATTGTCTATTATATATCTCTCTAGTGTTTAATTTCAATTTGTTTTAGACCTTGGCATGTTAATATCAATGTGCAATAGGCCTATACTATATAAAGATGTACAGTATGAGTCAATTTCATAAGGCACAGGATATGGAATGTCATGCATAAACTGAGGTAAAAATGCAGCACTGTGTCATTTGAAAGCTATTGATTTGACACTTCAATTGCATGTTGAAATGTGTGTGATAGCTTAATATATGTCTAGTTATGTTCATCGAATGATAAAGTGTCGCACTGATATCGATCTAAAAAGCTCTTGGTGGCAACACCTCCTCTGTGACAGATAATCTGAACAGTGCCTCAGTCTCTACTGTGAACTGAGCTGAGAACAGATAAGGACACTGTGATATCTCATTTAGAGACATATGCACTGAACCTTGACTCCTGAGTTGATTAATCAAATGAGACTGCGGCAGTAAACCGTCGCTCAGTAGAAGACAAATAATCCCAGTTTAATTTTGCAAAACCAAGTTAGCAATTCTTGATACTTTGACCACTGCCTAAAGGATTGTTGAGTAACAGAACAGAATGTGATGGCATTACTGAATTATTACAAGTAGACAACCGAGCAGATTTAGATACATTTAGCATTATATAACTTGCTCACCAATGGATCCTCTGCAGTGAATGGGTGCCATCAGAATGAGAGTCCAAATAGCTGAGAAAAACATAACAATAATCCACAAGAAATCCACACCACTCCAGTCATGTTTAAAAAAGAAAACTATCAACAAATATCATCTATACATAATGTTGCTTTCTGTTGTGAAAAGGTTGTCTTGTCTGAATCAGTAGAGAAATATGCACATATCAATAACTGTTATTGGAAAATACAGTCCAAAACAGCTCTGACCAAATATGTGACTGGCATTTCCCCCACTACAAATTTGTTTTGATGAATATATAAACTCATCTACATCTTGGATGGCCTGAGGGTGAGTGGATTTTCAGCAAATTAAAATTTCTGGGTGAACTATTCCTTTAAGGAACATCCCTTTGGGAATTTCAGAGAGTAGCATGCTTCTATCCATACAACATACAGAAAACATTAATTAAAATAAATGCAAAAATGGGCAGTGTTGGAGAAGTAGTGTCACAAATCCGGTTCATGAGCTCACGCCCACTCACCACATTGTCTCTTGCGCCACTCTACAGCTGCACATCACCCATGGACTGCATTTCCCATCCACCCTTGCACTAGTCACACAGCTGTCACCAATCACTCATTAGGCCACTCACTGTTTTTTTGGATTAATCACCTGCACAGGTGTTCCTCATTCACTGCCCTACTTAAGCAGCCTTCACACTCACACTCATTGCGAAGTCTTGTTTTGCCCCGGCTGACATTCTGAGCATTAGTCCTGTTTCTGTGACCTTCCTGTGTATGACCCTGGACTGTTTACCCCCATTGATTGTCTGCTGTCTGCCCTTGTGATATCGTTCCTTGAAGTTCCGATGGTGTTGCTGCCTGCCCTGACTCCTGCCCGGTATTGTTTACGTATCTGCCTTGCCTCTGATATTTCTGACACTGATGGTTGATCACTGCCTGTTTCACCCTGTCTAAGTTTATTAAAGCAAGATTGCAAATGAATCCACATGCCTCAGACCCTTCGTTACAAGTAGATTGTGATTGTTACTTTATGTGGTAGAGAGATTTACATCATGGTGCCAGGACAACTGTCTCTCTCTGAACGTGAGCAAAACTAAAGAGCTGATCGTGGACTTCAGGAAGAGACAGCAGCTTCAGGAAGAGACAGCAGCTTCAGGAAGAGACAGAGGCCCTACACTCTTATGATCAGTGGGACCCCTGTGGAGAGGGTGAGTAGCTTCAAGTACTTCGGTGTAAACATCTCCGAGGACCTGACATGGACTACACACATTCAGACTCAGGTTAAGAAAGCCAGTCTCACCAGCAATCCTGAAAACGTTCTATTCAGGGGCCATAGAAAGTGTACTGACTCAGTGCATCTCAGTGTGGTATGGTAACTCATTAAATCAGGACTGCAAAGCTCTACAGAGAGTTGTGCACTTAGCTGAGCGCATCTCAGGGTCTGCTCTCCCCTCTCTGCAGGACATCTACCTCAAACGCTGACAAAGCAGAGCTGCAAAAATCCTCAAAGACTCAAATCACCCCGGTCACCATGTTTTCTGTTTACTGTCATCTGGCAAGCGCTTCAGGATCATGATGGCAAAAACAGAGACTGAGGAGGAGCTTCTTCCATCAGGCCATCAGGCTCCTTAACACAAACTCAGTTTCATAAACTTTTACAAGACTCAATTTATTAACTACAAAACATTCATATTCTCATCATCCGTATTGCTGCTATGTGTACATACCCGGTACAACCGTACATTCCTCTTGCACATCCCTGTTCATATTACTATTTATTAAGTCCCAGTATACTGTTTTGCACATCTTATTTGTTGTGCACTTTTTATTCTATTGCACATTTTACTCTTTATTTCTCTTTTTTTTACCTATATTTATATATGCTCTTGTGTTGTGTTACTTTAATTAAATTTCATTTTTTTGCACTGTCCACTGAGCGGACCTAACTTGATTTACATTTCACTTCTGATTATACCCTGTATAATTTAGTATGTGACGAATAAACAAACCTTGAACCGTGACCTATGTAATTAACCGAATGTTACAATTTACATTTTCCAGGACGCATTCCATATAACTGAATTTTTAAATAACCCTCCCAACCCTGGCCATATCTTTTTTTCTTTATAATAAAGATCTAGCAATGCAAGGTCACATGCATAAGAACATAAATACAAAAATAATGATTTTTGACTAATTATTCCACAATAATCTTAGATCTCATTGTGGTTGTGTTGTCAACAATGATACTATTGAGATTCAAAGTAATTTGTTGGTTCCTGCCATTTGTCCTACTTCATTGGTTTTAACAGCAGTGTCAAAAGTAGCCTCAGTCTCAAATGAGCATCCTTCAGCAATAAGCATATCCCTCAGAGAACCACAATATACATCACCAGGGGTAGTAGGAGGGGCTAATGACTGTTTTAGTCATGCTCCGTGGAGCTCCCTCCCTCTGGGGCCACTTTTTAATTTACTCAGACTTTAATCAAAAGGATATTGCCCCCTTCCTGGACCATGCAGATCCATAACTGCAGAAAAACAGATCAGTGAGATGACCTCCAGGGTGTTAAAGATGACCCAGTTAAAGCTTCTGCTAATGGTAACAACAGGAAGTGAGAGATGGCATCATAGACCTGTTATTACTTTTTAGTTCTCAGTGATTTATCCCAAACAGAAGCAGCATTTATGGAGAAATGATGCTAAAATTGGCTTCACATTTAAAATATCTGATTAATGAGGGCCACTCAGGATCCTTCATCAAATCTAGTTGTTGATTGATGACAATTTGGGCTGCATTAATGCTTCACCCATCTTCTGTCTGTACATTTGTATTACAACGCTTCAACAGAATCAACACAGCAATCTTAGAAAATGGTGATAAAGGTAACATAATATAATATGATATAATATAATTAATATGCACTCTAAAATGATGATTGTGCAGCAGCCGTCAACCATACATGGTTGACGGCTGCTGCACAATCATCATTTTAGATTGACTAACTGTGACACCATGTCCTAACTAGACGCAAGCAATGGCGCGACATGCAATAAAAGGTATAATTTCCATGTGAATCGAAGTTATTGTCCTAACTATCCGCGATGGCGATGCACAACATTTCTAGTTTAGAAACAGTTTCTATTTCCACGAAGTCTCGGCTGAAATAACAACATACAAACTATATGACAGTAATAGTCTCAGGTACTTATTATGTGCTTTATTCAAAGTTAAACCTGTCTAATGTGAGTTTAAATGTCATATTACATGGCATTTATAGCCATACTGAAAGCAACGGTCGATAGTTTACCTCAGATCTTGAAAAATATATATATATATATATGTACGTTAAAACTGTGAACTCACTGCAAACCAATGAGTGTATTCCATAAAAAAAATATTATCAGTCACCCAGTATGTACATTTCATAATATTCAAAAGGTTTAGTAGATTATAAACGTATCCATTTGTGATTGCAGAGCACTTCCAGAAAGAGCCCACCCACACACGCTTCTGATTGGCTGTGATATTAGATTGATTCTCTCGCGTCGCGTTTAGTGTGGACACCAAAATTGCTTGTTGCTAGTATCTTGTCACATCACGTGTAATTGGGACACGGTGTAATACTGTATAAGATTCTAACTGATAGTATAAATTTAAGCTATGCCAAAATGTCATTCTGACACACTTCAGTCGGCAGTGTATATTAGAGCCATGCACAAGACTGTTTTCTTAAACCCCCACCCGCCCGCTCCCACTGAATTTCTTAACGTTGATTAATTATGATGCATCGCCCTCGCAAAGGGTAAACAAAGTGGATTTGCACGTTCTATTTGTCATCCCGAAAAACCAGCCAACCTCACCCCTAAATCCACTCCAGCCGCCAAGGCGATCAAAAGATCGAGAAAAGCCCCAAATTCGCCTCTCTCGACACCACCGTCATCTCCGTGGGCATTGGGTCGTAGCAGCAGCCCTTCAATGAGCCTGGGCCGCGCCCCAGTTCTCACAGCAGCAAGCATCACACGCTTCCCACTTCGGCTTCCCACTTACTGTGACGCAAAGTGCCTAGTATACACACTGGAATTACTCAAACTTTCAAAAATTTTCACCAGCATTTTTTTACCTGGATTTAACCTACACATTTAATTTCGATGAAGATGGATAAGAATAATTTGTTTTATGGATAAGATCAACAGTGGACGAGGAAGTTTCAGTGTTGATCAGAGTGCACCACCACTAAATTATGAAACATAGGTATCATAGGTACAACCCCAAAAAGGTAAAAAAAAAAATTCTGCACTTAATTCATATGTAAAGCGACTAATGTTACCAGCTGATGTGCCGCTTGGCTAGCTAGCTGTTTCAATACTTTTCTTTCTTTTACGTGGATAAAAAATGCATGCCTTTTATCACTTACCACTATTCAATTGCCAAATAAATGTGTAAGAACCCCACAAAAAAACACTTGTTGCTTGAAAAACAAGTCGCTGGGGTGGTCAGATAAATGGCTAAGTTGGCAACACTGCAGGCTACCTGGACATTACAGAATGCCCCACTAAAAGTCACAAACCATTTCCCCGTGACCTACAGCAGCAGAAGCAAGCACGAGGCTGTGTCCGCTTGCAACTCAGGCTCACACATCGCAGTCTCTTTTCTCCTGCTATTAATAACCCCTTCTCTCCTTTTCAGTGGCCTTCAGCTCCCATAGCAGACACTAGCGAGGCTACCTCTGATAGCAGAGCAGGCTACACAAGCTCTTCAAGAGTCCCTACCTGTGGACTACAGCTAGAGCAGGTGAAACAAGCGCAAGGTTTCCTCCACTCCCAACACAGACCCACACATCTTTATTTTACTCCTTTTTTTCTCTTACGCTTCCATCTGTTTCCCACCTCAATTCCTAGAGGCCGATATTAAGCATGAGACTGACTCTGCTGGAAATTGTGGCACATGCTCCTCTCCCTCACAGCTCTCTACTTCATCAAAAGTCTCAATATCCTCTTTTACAGAGATATCACTGCCCGTCCCACCAAAGGCTGTTGCCTCGCAGCCACCTCAAGTGGCTTACAACATCAGAGCATGGATCCCAGCAGGTGCGGACATAGACCCCTCATCCAAGGTCATCACTAATTGGGTAACACATTGCAGGCCACAAGAGGCCATAATTGTTCGAATAAAGTATCAAAAGTAAGTAACATATGGTTCCATTGAACAAACATAATAAAATGTTTTAAACAATGTAATGCACATATGCATTACATCAAAAGCCTACAAAGGGCTCCAATGGCCCGACAATTATCTACATGTCATCATGCAATTTAATCCTCGTTCGGCTAAACACTTAATTCAAATGTCCACTTAATCTTTAATATATGGCCATTTGTTTTACGACAAATGCCGCAACAATCATAAATCATTGAACGTGGACATCAAAAGTCTCAAATTGAGCCATTTCACCGATATCATCTGTTCAGCTTTTCCTCTTTAGTTTGTGCAGATTAAACAAGGGTTCATGATCGGCATTTGATGACCGCCGTCTCAGCATTAGCCCATTGGAGGGGCTGCTAGGAAAATTCTAATCGATCTGTCAGCTCCGTATAAATCCCCGTTTCATAAACGCCTCGATTCCCCTCAACGAATTGTCTCCCAAAAGTAGGACATTGATCATGCAATCCATTTTTCGATGGTCAGCTGACTTTCAGAGACCACATTGCAAAAACTGCTCAATCTTGCTGGTTTGCATTGCACAACATCAGAAAGATCAGGCCCTTCTTTACACAGCATGCAGCACAACTTCTTGTCCAGGCCCTTGTCATGTCTAGACTGGACGACTACTGCAATGTTCTTCTAGCTGGACTTCCATCATGCACAATCAAAACTTTACAGATGATTCAGAATGCAGCGGCACGACTGGTCTTCTGCGAACCCAAAAGAGCCCATGTCACACCTCTCTTCATATCCCTGCACTGGCTCCCGTTTGCAGCTCGCATTAAGTTCAAGACACTGATGCTAGCATATAGAACAGCCACATGCTCAGTACCCGCCTACTTCCACTCCCTTATGACAATCTACATCCCCTCCAGAAGTCTGAGATCTGCGAGTGAGCGACGCCTCGTGGTGCCATCACAGAGAGGCACATAATCACTCTCCAGAACATTTTCATTCACCATTCCTGGCTAGTGGAATGAATTTCCCATCCTCATCCGGAATTCTGAATACCTGACAATTTTCAAGCGACACCTGAAAAATCATCTCTTTAGTCATCACTTGACTTCATCTTAAAAAAAAATAACATTCGCTCCCTTTCGTTAACTTTGCTCTCTTTTCCCTAAACTCTCACCGTCTGGCTAGAACTTGCTCTGAACAGAAATTTGTATTACAAGCACTTCCTATGTCTGTTTGCCTCTTTATAATGTATTGCTTATTGTATTCCTCAATTGTAAGTTGCTTTGGATAAAAGTGTCTGCTAAATTAATAAATGTTATGCCGCAGAGGCCTCCCAGCCTAGCAATCATACCTTTTTTGTCCTACAGTCTTCCCATTCCTTACCTTTTCCTTCCTATATTCAGCGAGACTTACCCGTGCAATGAGTTTTGATCTACTGTCGGATGCCGGCGAGAGCCTCCCGGTCTAGCAAACCTTGCCTTTTCCGTCCGACTACCAGCAATGCTTATCTGTCCAATGCCGCGAGTATTGAACTCCCGTCGAATGCTACAACAGCCACCGGTCAAGCAAATGTTGGTCTTTCAGTCTGTCTACCGACAAGGATTAACCATCCGATGCAGTGAGCATTGAACTCCCGTCGGATGCTGTGAGAGCCACCCGGTCGAGCAAACCTTGCCTTTTCCATTCCACAGTCGGTGAGGCTTACCCGTCCGATGCCGTGAGTATTGACCTCCAATCCGATTTCGCGAGCCTCCCAACTATACAACTTTACCTTTTCAACTCCCACACTTGGTGATGCTTACCCGTCCGACATAGTGAGTCTTGATATGCCGTCGGACATCGGCGAGAGCCTCCCAGCCAGACAAACTTACCTTTATCCGTCCGCTCGTGCCGTGAATTTCGAACCTGTCATATGCTTAACAGCCGCATGGCCAATTTTGGCTTTTCTGTCTGCAACCGGCGAGGCTTAACTATACGATGCAGCGAGTATTGATCTCCGTCGGATACAGGCGAAAGCCTCCCGGCCAGATAACCTTACATTTTCCAACCTACGGCCAGCAAGGCTAACCCATACGACTTTGTGAGTCTTGATCTCACATCGGCGATAGCCTCTCGACCAAAAAACTTTACCTTTTCAAGTCCCTTGCTTGTTGACACTTACCGGTCCGACACAGTGAGTCTTGATCTCCCGTCGGACATCAACAAGAGCATCCAAGCCAGACAACCTTACCTTTTCAAGTCCCATGCTTGACGATGCTTACCCGTCCGACACAGTGAGTCTTGATCTCCCGTCGGACGTCGACCAAAGTCTCCCAGCCAAACAAACTTACCTTTTCCATCAGCTCGGGCCATGGATATCAAACCCCTGTTGAATGCTACAACTGCCAAGTCATGCCAAAGTCTCTCGGTCATCCAACCCTATTTTTCCGTCTGATGGGTAGCGAGGCCCAGCTGTTCTGTCACCACGGGTCCCCCGCAGAACACCATCCGAACCCTCTCAACTAAAACTCACATCTCCCCCCCCCCCTGCCTGGCGAGGCTTACCCATTCGATGTCCTGAGTCTCGATCTCCCATCGGATGCTGCAAGAGCCCTCCCAGTCCGGGTTTTCTTTTCTCCCTACCTGCATGGCAAGACTTACCCGTCTGACACCGTTGAGTCTTGATCTCGTGTCAGATGTCGGTGAGAGTTCTCCTGATGGGCTCCTATACTTGCCGCCCGCAAGCGAGGCTCATACATCTGATGCCGTGAGTCTTGATCTCCCGTCGGATGTCGCAAGAGCTTCCTTGTTGGACGTCCCAAATTATTTTTATCTGCCAAGCCGATAGGACCCATTCGTCCGACGTCCGGAGTCTTGATCTGCAGTCGGAGGCTGCATGGGCCCTCTTGGCTAGCTACCCGCCCTCTGTCCTCTGATTAACAGAAGCTGATGGCCAGTGAGGCCCATATGCCGACTCTGTGAGCTGCTCCACTCAAGGCAACTCTGGTCCTCCTGGTCAGGGCCCAGTGACACTGCTCCTCCTCCATCAGCCGGCTCACACATCCCAACGCGTGAGCACACCATTGAGTATCGGTTCGAGCCCTTCCGACCAGGCGCCCCAACCACACAGTCCGTACCAGCAGCTGGTGGAGACTACCTATTCGATGCCAAGCCGCTCCCATGGAGCACGTAGGCTCCCCCAGCCCGCCAAACAGGCAACCTCTTGAAGCCAGCTCCCGTCATATCTCAGAGCATTATTATTTTTTTCTGTGGGGGGGGTTAGTCTGGCGGCTGTCCAACACTCAATTGCTTTTGCGGTAACTTTGGGTTTGGGCCATTTCCTGAATTTGGAGCCCTTCCCCGAACAGCACACCAATCACACTTGACCATGTTCACCACATACGCATTTCCATACTCGTGCTAATTATATGCAAGCGTGAACTCGTGAAATAATGTTTTATTAACAAATTTCGGGAGGAGCACGTCAGATACTTAGCCTAATTAACACAAGAGGAAAGCACTCAGTTACTCAACACACGGATATAATTACAGCTGACCTACCTCTACTCATTTGAGGGTTAATCAGCATCCCTCCACCACCCCTTCTCCACCGAAGGTTACCACCAGAGTTCTCACCACACTATGGGGGGGGCACTCTGGGTTCGGGCCATTTCGAGCTCGGAGCCCTTCCCCGGACTGCACGGCAATCACGCTTTATCATACTCGCCACTAACGTATTACCATACTCGTGCTAATTATATGTAAGTGTGAACTCGTATGAATTATACTCTAAGTGTGAAATAAGATGAAGTGATGCTAAATCAAAGCACCACACGTGACAAAAACGTAAACATTTTTTTTTTGCAGCGTTATAAAACATTAACCGTTAAAACAAAGCACAAATAGCGGCACCTCAGTTTTTAAACGTACAGCTTGATACACCCAAACGATTAACTAAACAAACAGTTTAAGTAGGCTAAATAAGCCAAATAAAAATATAGAAATAACATTAACTTATTAACCCTTTCGCACGTGAGTTTAAAATATTTTAAAGTTATATAGTTTTTTAGGCGACCGTTATTTTAGAACGTATCACCTTATTGTTTCCATGGCAACGTGTCAAAACGCTACAAATCCATCAATTTTTTTTTAAATGTTGGTTTATGTCTTAAAAAAAAAAAGAGAACATGCAACATATGACATCAGGGACTCATACTATAAACCGGTCGCACCAGCCTTGTGTTGATGTAACCCCCCCGGTTCCGCACCATCGCACCGAGCGGGTCTCGAACCCTGGTTTCCGGAGCGGGATGCGGGCGCTCTAACAAGGAACACCAAAGGCTACAGCCTCTAGCGTCAATCTGTTAAACACCACCTTTACTGGTGGGCCTATACACATCTGTTACATTGATATCCCACAGTGGGTATTAACGCGCCACCTGAGAACCTTCTTTTTTTGTTGTTTTTTGTGATTTTCTTTGTCCAGTCTGCGTTTTCTACCCCCAGGTGTAGGTCTCACTGGCTCATCCAGGCCATCAAAAGTGTCATTAGAGTTTAAAGCACTCATTTTGAAGACTGAGCACAAACAAACGCTTCAAAGCGTCGTCATGTTGGATTGCATCGAACGAATTCTGATTGATCGAGAGGACATATCGCATTTAGGCTAAAAACAGGTTCGGCGCTTATAGCGGTTTGGAAAAGAACTGCATCTTGCAGTACATTTTAAACAAGGAAATATAGCGATTTGGCATGAAACATTGATGGAGCAGTGAATAGGTTCAGTACACAGCAAATTGGCATGACGAACTCATTTTTTATTTATTTGGCGTTTATCGCGTTTTGGAAAAGAGCTCTTCATATTCACAAACATCCTCACTATATTATGAAATATCTGATATTCCGATTCTGAAATATGTGCAAGTAAATGTATTTGGTAGTTTAAACACATTTATAATGACCGTGTTAGTTGATCTATACCAGCTGATGGGCGCCGCCATGTTCGTTTGCGCTGAATCCTAGCTGTGGGATAAACAACACGTAAATTCATCCTCTCCTCTCAAAACACGTTAAAGTAAGTCTACGGTAAACTGGGAGAAGAGCAGAGTAAACATTATAGTTACCTACACAATCTGTATATGATATCAATAAAACATGTCATCAGATTATATTTGTAATGATCATTATTGCCGTTTCCATAGAAATCAGCATGTATTTTACAAACTATAAATGTATGGTTTTGCTTGTACTTATGCGTGTTTAAATGTCTGAAGCTTAAAATAAGCATTATATGGTTGAAAACATTGAATGGTTGTGATATGACAAATGCTCAGCGCGTCTGATCTGGCTCCGCACCAGCCAAAGCACGAAAGCAGATTTGAATTTAGTAGTTGATGACGTGACGCACTGAATGTTCTAATCACACCGGTGTGATCGTACGCTTCTGGGACCAGCCAAGACTGATCACACCGGTGTGATCGTACGTGCGAAAGGTTAAGTAAATAAACACATAGAAAATAGGTATGTCGCCTCAGGGCAGAGGTGCCAGATGTACAGTGGGGCAAAAAAGTATTTAGTCAGCCACAAATTGTGCAAGTTCTCCCACTTAAAAAGATGAGAGAGGCCTGTTATTTTCATCATAGGTATACCTCAACTATGAGAGACAAAATAAGAAAAGAAACTCCAGAAAATCACATTACAGGATTTTTAAAGAATTTATTTGCAAATTATGGTGGAAAATAAGTATTTGGTCAATAACAAAATTTCATCTCAATACTTTGTTATATACCCTTTGTTGGCAATGACAGAGGTCAAACGTTTTCTGTAAGTCTTCACAAGGTTTTCACACACTGTTGCTGGTATTTTGGCCCATTCCTCCATCCAGATCTCCTCTAGAGCAGTGATGTTTTGGGGCTGTCGCTGGGCAACACAGACTTTCAACTCCCTCCAAATATTTTCTATGGAGTTGAGATCTGGAGACTGGCTAGCCACTCCAGGACCTTGAAATGCTTCTTGAAGCCACTCCTTCGTTGGCGGTGTGTTTGGGATCATTGTCATGCTGAAAGACCCAGCCATGTTTCATCTTCAATGCCCTTGCTGATGGAAGGAGGTTTTCACTCAAAATCTCACGATACATGGCCCCATTCATTCTTTCCTTTACACAGATCAGTCGTCCTGGTCCCTTTGCAGAAAACAGCCCCAAAGCATGATGTTTCCACCCCATGCTTCACAGTAGGTATGGTGTTCTTTGGATGCAACTCAGCATTCTTTCTCCTCCAAACACGACAAGTTGAGTTTTTACCAAAAGTTCTATTTTGGTTTCATCTGACCATATGACATTCTCCCAATCCTCTTCTGGATCCTCCAAATGCTCTCTAGCAAACTTCAGACGGGCCTGGACATGTACTGGCTTAAGCAGGGGACACGTCTGGCACTGCAGGATTGGAGTCCCTGGCGGCGCAGTGTGTTACTGATGGTAGCCTTTGTTACTTTGGTCCCAGCTCTCTGCAGGTCATTCACTAGGTCCCCCGTGTGGTTCTGGGATTTTTGCTCACAGTTCTTGTGATCATTTTGACCCCCCAGGGTGAGATCTTTCGTGGAGCACCAGATCGAGGGAGATTATCAGTGGTCTTGTATGTCTTCCATTTTCTAATAATTGCTCCCACAGTTGATTTCTTCACACCGAGCTGCTTACCTATTGCAAATTCAGTCTTCCCAGCCTGGTGCAGGTCTACAATTTTGTTTCTGGTGTCCTTTGACAGCTCTTTGGTCTTGGCCATAGTGGAGTTTGGAGTGTGACTGTTTGAGGTTGTGGACAGGTGTCTTTTATACTGATAACGAGTTCAAACAGATGCCATTAATACAGGTAACGAGTGGAGGACAGAGGAGCCTCTTAAAGAAGAAGTTACAGGTCTGTGAGAGCCAGCAATCTTGCTTGTTTGTAGGTGACCAAATTCTTATTTTCCACCATAATTTGCTAATAAATTCTGTAAAAATACTACAATGTGATTTTCTGGATTTTTTTTTCTTATTTTGTCTCTCATAGTTGAGGTATACCTATGATGAAAATTATAGGCCTCTCTCATCTTTTTAATTGGGAGAACTTGCACAATTGGTGGCTGACTAAATATTTTTTTGCCCCACTGTATGTCCATTGTAAACAAACACTTTAGCACATTTATCGCAACTTACAAAGTTTAAATATTTCCAATTTTTGAGAATTTTTTCCAAATGTCTGACTGGTTTTGCTTTGCTTTTTTCAAGTAAAGAGCTGCATTAAATTTCTTCTCAACTTCATATGTTGACTCTATTTCTACTACACACCAAATCCCAACATTCTTTGAGGGTCTCCCGCAAAATTTTGGGAGCCCAAACCCAATGCAGCCCTCTAGTGCATATTATGGAATACTTCAATTCATGGATCGATTCTGCTATTTTCAGAATGCATCGCAATTCTCTCTGGAATCTATTCTGAGCTTAGTTTTTAACAGCAGATTAACCTAGGCTATTTTTTTTTAACCGCAGACTTAAATACTCATGAAGAAGAGCCCTTCTGCATTTCGGCTGAGTAATGTAAGTGTTTAAATGTACTTGCAACTCAGCTTTTATGCTTTGAAGATTCAAGATTAACAAAAACTTTATGAATGATTATTTTAGGTTCAAATAGTGTGCGTGTGCGTGTGCGTGTGTGTGTAAAGAACTGGAAGCAAGCGGAGTAAGGCTGTTTCTAAAGATTGCAGTGTCATTTGATGTTAAAAACGAAGCTCAGAATTAATTTTGGAGAAAATCACGATGCATTTGGAAAATTGTAGAATCGATCGACTTATCATCCCATCCCTAGTGTTCCATAGAGTTTAGCTCCAACCCTGATCAAACTCACCTACCTGTGATTGTCTAATGATCTTGAAGACACTGATTAGCATGATCAGGTGTGTTTGATTAGGGCTAGAGCTAAACTCTGCATGAATGGTCCAGATTTGAGGATCCCTGATTTAGACCAGCGGTGTCAAACTCAGTTCCTGGAGGGCCAGAACCTTGCAGAGTTTAGATGTAACCCTAATTAAACACATCTGATCCAACTAATCAGCTCCTTCAGGCTTAATTGAAAACTGCATAATATGTGTGTTGGAGCAGGGATGGAAACAAAACTCTGCAGGGCTGCGAATCTCAAGGAACTGAGTTTGACACCCTGATCTAAACTATGCATATGCAATCTTTTGGAGTGAGGAGTAATGGAGTAAATTATTTTAAAATGTGTTTTCATTTCGATATACATGTACAATAAATATTCCACTCTCATTAAGCACTGAACTTACAAAAATTATTTAATTATTTAAAATTATTAACAATGCAGTACATTCCTGCAGTCAGCTTGCCAATTGCATGCTCCCTCAAAACTTGCGACATCTGTGGCATTGTGTTATGTGATAAAACTGCACATTTTAGAGGGGCCTTTTATTGTGGCCAGCCTAAGCCACACCTGTGCAATAATCATGCTGTCTAATCAGCATCTTGATAAGCCACACATATGAAGTGGATGGATTATCTCGGCAAATGAGAAGTGCTCACTAACACAGATTTAGACAGATTTGTTAACAATATTTGAGAGAAATAGGCCTTTTGTGTATATAGAAAAAAGTCTTAGATCTTTGAGTTCAGCTCATGAAAAGTTAGGGCAAAAATAAAAGTGTTGCATTAATAATTTTGTTCAGTGTATATTAGATTATATTCGATTCATTAGATTATAATAAATATGTATTAATGTGGCACGGTAATTAAATCCCTGATTTAGTCAATGGACTATCATAGACCCTAAACTGCAAACAATGCAATGCGACAAAACAATGCTGTTATGACCTAAGAAAGATGTCTACGATGCAAGTGTCTTATATAAATTGTCACGCACAATGTACAACAGGGCAGTGTTATATCATCAAGCTTTCAGCTGTCCAGATTATAACTGACAACATTTTGCACCACAAACTAGGAAATAAGGAATGACTGGCATGTAACAGTCAGATGTTTTATCACTTTAGATTTAACATTCATCTGGCAGTAAACTTCTTATTACAATGTCGTATACAACAAACATATGTAAATTGAGATGAAAACAAGCGAGGAATAAATTATAAGACAAGCAAGTGTAAGATTATTTTTTTCTCAGGTGAAAGGTAATATGATCATCTCAATATAATATTTTTAACTAAAACAAACAATTTTATTTGTTTCAAAATTTGTATAAACTTCATTAGTCTTACTTAATTGGAAACGTTTTTTTATGTTACTTTATTAATTGTTTTTGTGTCATCCATTTGCATAATGCCTGTAGATATTTCACCCTTCAAAATATTAGGCTTGTTTTTATTTATTTATTTATTTTCTTATCCCATTGACAACTAGTATTTATTTATTTAGGCTATTTATAAAGCTTAAATCTTCTGAAATGCAATTTCATGCAATTTCACCATTCAAGTACATTTTATTGTTTTAGAATTTACTGGAAAGCATTAAAATATATATTTATATATTTTTATTTACAGTGTAGTACTCGTAGATGAGCGACAATTAGTGTAAACAAGATCAAACATGGAGTCACATCACTTTTTTTCTTCTCAGCTATAAATAAATTAGCAAATAAATAAATAAACAAACAAACAGCTAGAAGGAAAATATCTTAGTGATATTCATGCATTGTCTCGTTAATTTAGCTGGTGGTGTTGATTTCATCTAATCGATGTTAGGAGATGCATCTTTATTCTTGTGTGTAACTTATTACTGTCTGAGAAATACAAGGCTGCACTGCAATTAGAGCTCTAAAGCACTCTCTAATCAATAATCAAGATGTATGTCCAAAACCTTCAGATGCAAAGCGTTGAGAAAGCCACAGTGCATATTCTCCAGGCTAAAGGCTAATCTGCCTTAGTGCTGAGAAGTCCATCACTAGATTTTGCTTCAATGGTTGGGGTTAGTAACTCTCACGACCCAAGCTTTGTCTCAAATGCTGGGTTAGGGAATATCGTTTTTTTGTTATAGATTGGTTGCCAGTCTTTGATGAGATGTTTCTCACTATTCAAAATCATGGCTGAAGTGTATTGGCATAGTAAAGCCAAGCTCTACAAGACTGAAAATTGTCACCATGTGCACACTTAAAAACTGTTGGTTTCTGTTTTCTATTGTGTAGGTGTGTACACAACATTCAACACTGAATGTTGATTCAACACTGAATCTAGCGCCATACGAGATAATCCTCCCCTCTGACTAAAGCTTTGATCCCTAAACAAATGTGCATACACACACATAACAAGGGGAGAGTTATTTTTGTTTTTGACGACATGCCATTATACAACATGAAATAAGGGTTTATCATTGTCTTTACACTGATTTACACAGAACAGGAAAAGCAACAATTTGGTAACTGATTTTATTTTAAATATATATTATTATTAGTACTATTATTATTATTATTCAAAATTTTATTTAGAACTGGTTTGAAAACTATATATTTAAACTGGATTCATACAATTGCAAATAGGTTTCAAACCAGATTTCAAGCAGGTTTCATACCAAATTTCAAGATGATTCCAAAGTAGATTTCAAACAGCTTTCAAGCAGAATTTGAATATAGTTCTTATGAGATTTTAACAGATTTCAAAACATTTTAAATAGGTTCCACAACAACGTAAAAAAAAGCAAAACAGATGTCAAACTTCAACAACAACAAACCATTTAAACAAAATTTAAAACAGGTTTTAAACCAGATTTCAAACAAGGTTAATACCACATTTCAAACCATTTGAAAACTAAATATAATACAGGTTTCAAACCCAATTTTTAACAGGATTCATACAAATTTTTAAACCAGTTCCAAACAGGATTTCAAACATATTTCAAACTGAATTCAAACACAGTTCACATGAGATTTCAAACAGGTTTGGAACTATTTTTGGTAAACAGATTTCATTGCCAAATTTTCAAAATAGGTTCGAAGCCAGAACATTTAAATCCAAATTTTAGTTATGATTCAAATGTATGCTATACTAAATTTAAAATCAGTTATAAAACCTCTTATAGTGTCTGCAACTAGTTACTGCAAACTAGATTTCAAATGGGTTACAAATATATTTGAAATCTTTGGTATTATCTGTAAATTATTTAAATGTTTCTGCACTAAAAAAATAGCACAGACTGAAAATCAAAGATGACAAACTTTAATATTGTTCTTAAAATTGCTGGTTATTAAATTTACTTTGTTTAATTATTCCCATCATTATTCATATTGCAATGTACAAAACAATTTAAAACAAATACTATTTTGTTTTTATGCAAACATATAGGCCTATATTATCACAGAATTTACAGCACAGTATGCAATACAATAGTATAATAGGCTGTAACAAACCGTGTTTGTGTTTATAGTCTGTGGAGACTTCTGTTATTATCTTGTCCATCACAGAGCTTATCAGGCTGTCCTGGTTGGTGGACATGTTCTTCAGTATCTGCTTCAGTTTTTACAGGCAGATGAAGTGTCCATAAATCACTGAGTGTCCTGCAGAAATACTGAGATTATGTTTAGCTTAATACTAAAGTTATAAATCAACACTGCTGACTGGACCAGGCAACACTTTTTTTATTATTGTCTTGCTCTATCTATTATTTTTGGACATTGATGGATGTCTGTATTTTATAGAGATACAAAGTAATGGGCCCTGACAAAATACTATATAAAAAAGTAGACATGTCACACTGACAATAAATAAGCATGGTACAAAATTACCTCAGAACAAATATATGCATGTAAATGTTGCAAGGTATTTCAGCACGAAACCTGCATATTAAATTGCAGAGCACCTGCAAACCAGGCACCAACTGAAATTAAATTAAATTGTGCTGTGTCTTGATTATTTATGCAAATTAATCCAGTCTCTGTCTTTTTAAGTAAATTAGGTGTATGGCCGATTTGCTTAACAACTTTCCACATGAAGGTGAAGAAAATACCTCTTCAACTCAACAAATTAAGCGCAGTGATGTTGTTTTGAATTGAGGCTTGGATTAATGAGCATTTAGATTCAGCTTGTTTGTGCCAATCGGACTGAGGTGACACTCTTCTCTCATTTCTGTGCGTGCTGTGACCACAAAACGGCAAACCAGATGAATATATAGTTTATAAATGAGCAAATGTGCATTAGTGTATTCCACACAAAGACTAATTAATTTAAAAAGTTGTTTTTTGTCCATTCTCACAGCTTCAGTTCTTACTCTAGTAATGTTATATTCTATACCTATTTTTATAATGTATCTGTTTTTTTGTTGTTGTTTTTTTACCATGGAATTGTTATGTTAGGTAAGCAGTAAGTGTTACAAAGACAGCAACAGAATTTGGCTGTATCTAGATTTTTAGGCTTGGGAAAAGAATAGTTGCTCAGCAGGGGATCTTTTGATGATTCCCAGCATGCCCTTGAGCAAGGTACACAAGCCCAAGTTGGTTGAGTGGCGTAATGGTTGGCAGCGCCGCATGCATGCTTAATAAAAAAAATTATCCTGATGTAAACCTGATTACAACGGGCTATTAGCAAGTACACATTTTATTATAAATCTACAGGCGTGCTTAACTTTTAACAGATGAACATTGTGTACTTCGGTTTAGCTGAGAAAAACAGAACAAACATTATGAATCTGAAGAATTATGCATTAAGGCAAGAAATGCATTAAGACCTCAGTCTGAATGGATAGTTTACATTAGAGTATTTCATATTGGAGCCTAATTCCAAAAGATTGTCCCAAAAGAAGACTATCTACGCTTTGATGAAAAGTTCCCCTTTAATCAGCTCCTCACTAAAAGCTACTCCACCATTTAGTACGCAATACACACAGGCAGTGATTTGCTAAAGCCGTGCCTGTGTAAAAACACAAACTTGATAGCGTACAAAAAAATATATCTGAGATTAACTTCTATTGTAGTCTACAGATGTTTACTGCTTTCAGATATGTAAAATAGGGCATGGGTCAGTTTTTGCTGATTTTCTTTAATGAATAATAAGTAGTTGTGTCTAAGTGAAAGCAAACATAACACAACAACTATTTTTTTTTAGTTTTGTTATATTTAAACTTATAACTTTTTGTTTTTATTTTCATTGTTAGCGAACTGGTATGAACTTGTACAACCTACTTCATACATTTTTCTAAGATCTGCTTACACCCCACTGAGAATTGAGTTTAGGGGCGGACTTTCATATTTAGTTATTGAACATAAAAATTAACATAACATAAAACTAAATAAAATTGTGTAAAATTTTATAAAACAAACTGATACAAATTTGACAATGACTAAAAATTATTTGTATTTTTTTTCAATATTCAGAAAATATTATTGACAGTCTATATGGTGAAATTATAGCAATTAAAATGTTATATATTATGTATATATGATGATTATGATATACATTACTGGTCAGAAGTGAGGAAGTTTTTTAATAATAATTATATTATATTCATTTATAAAAATAACAAAATACAGAAATGTATTATTACAAAAGTGTGTTTGTTTAGTAAATAAATTTTCAGCAGTCATTGATATAGTCTTCAATGTCACATTATCTTTCATAAATCATATTACAGTTTTTTACAATCGCTATGACAATTTTTCCAATACTTTTAACCATTTTCCTAAACTCTTAACACAGTTAGCACAACATCCGTCTGTGTAAACTATACAATTAACACATTTCTTGTTGCTTTGACACAAAATGCATACAATTAACACACATTTAAAATGCTTGAACTTCTTTTACACACAAGCTCAACCAAGACCAAAACAATGTAATTTTACTGCCAAATTTTCTAATGCTTTCACACTGTATGTCAGAACAGATAACATCATGTTCTAAAACTAAATTATAGGCTAAAGTCAATGTGAACAGCTGTTCATATTGTGAATTGAAATACAAATATGTCCCCTGTATTTTATTTCATTGCTAATGAGAAACAGCTGATCAAAGTTATGCAAATATATACATTACAGCTGATTCCCATCTAGGAAACGCACTCAGGTGTTGAGGTTCTTTCAATTACATGAGCATATGGTATAAAGTAAAAGAGGACCTCTTTGGGCTGATTTTGTGTGGAAAAGGAACAATACAGAGCAACACACACAAAAAAGAAAAATGCCTGCACGAAGGAGAGGAAGACAAGTACCAGGACAAGGGAGAGGAGTGGGGCAAGGGAGAGGAGTGGGACAAGGGAGAGGAAGACAAGTACCAGGACAAGGGAGGAGTGGGACAAGGGAGAGGAAGACAAGTACCAGGACAAGGGAGAGGAATGGGACAAGGGAGAGGAAGACAAGTACCAGGACAAGGGAGAGGAGTGGGACAAGGGAGAGGAAGACAAGTACCAGGACAAGGAGAGGAGTGGGACAAGGGAGAGGAAGACAAGTACCAGGACAAGGGACAGGAAGACAAGTACCAGGACAAGGGAGAGGAGGGACAAGGAGAGGAAAACAAGTACCAGGACAAGGGAGAGGAGGGACAAGGGAGAGGGAGACAAGTACTAGGACAAGGAGAGGAAGACAAGTACCAGGACAAGGGAGAGGTGGGACAAGGACAAGGTAGAGGAGAGGAGTTAGAATGTGTGTTGGCGCTCAAAGAAGAGCCAGAGCTAGAGTAACTTATGAAATAAGAGCTACTATAATAGATCATGTCATAAACCATGGGCTATCATACAGAGAGGCTGGTGAGCAGTACAGCCAAATCTCAGCCGGGACACAGTGGTATCAATTGTTTGGATTTTTCGAGAAACCAACAGGTAGGATATTGTATGAGAGCTTCTCCTACTGCAAAGTGTACATTTTACCATGTATTACAGTGACTGTATGCCTCCTGTCTCTAATATGTAACACTATTTTGTCTCTCTAAGGATTCAACGTCTACCTCCCTCAGGGGGCAGAGGAAAGGTCCTAAATGAAGAACAGGAACTTGCAATTGTCAACATGGTGATTGCTGACAATGAAGTTAAATTGAAGGACATTCAATCGAGAGTTGTAGAAAATAACCTTGTCTTTGGGAACATTGAAGCAATCAGCATAACATCTATTTCTCGACTCTAGCTAAACACAGAGTGCGAATGAAACAACTATACAAAGTTCCTTTTGAAAGGAACAGTGAGCGCATCAAAGAACTCCGTCACCAATATGTCCAAGTAAGGTTATGCAATACAGTCATTACTGTACACTACATAGTGTGTTTTGCAGTAAACTTCTCTATAAACCTGGAGTACAGTAGGACATACAGTAAAGCATTTACACACTGTGTCTGATTACTTTCAGAGAGTCATGGAGTTGGAGGCCAATCAAGTCCCTCATGAAATGATCTACGTTGACGAGGCTGGCTTCAACTTGGCGAAAAGGCGTCGGCGTGGAAGAAACATAATTGGCAAAAGGGCCACAGTTACCGTGCCGGGCCAGAGAGGAGCCAACATCACCATGTGCACCGCAATCTCCATCAATGGTGCACTCCTGAATAAATGTGTGATTGGCCCATACAACACCGACTGCCTTCTCCTGTTTTTAGAAGACTTGCACGAAAGACTTGTAGAAGACATGCCAGAGGTAGAAAGGGGACAGGTGGGAGACCTGTCAATATATGTGATCACATGGGACAATGTGGCATTCCACCATTCCCGTGCAGTCACAGCCTGGTTTGATGCCCATCCGAGGATGATGTCCCTTTTCGTTGCCCCTTACTCCCCTTTCCTCAACCCCATTGAGGAGTTTTTCTTAGCCTGGAAATGGAAGGTTTTGACCATCATCCACAGGACCAAATGTCCTTCTGGATACAATGGATGCTGCATGCCAAGACATCACAGCTGAACACTGCCAGGGGTGGATAAGGCATACCAAAAGATTCTTCCCAAGATGCCTTGCCAGAGAAGATATCAGATGTGATATGGATGAGAACATGTGGCCAAACACAGAAGACCGGGCCGATTAGATTACATTTATTATTACTGTATTATGTTTTACAATTCTTGATTGGGTTTTTCTGTTTGTATATTCATATAATACAGTAAATGACAGCTATCTTGCACATTTTGTTTTCTTTCTTGTTTTCTAATGCAAATAAAGCCTTTACTGCAGCAATTCTGTCTCTGTCTCTTTTTCCCCACATAAACCGTTCATTCTATAAAGCTACTCTGAGATGGGTCATTCAATTTTTGTATAACATTTCTGCAGCAAAATAAATAAATAAATAAACCCAAATAGAAAAAGAAACTTTAGTGTAAAACACAACCTCTGATCAATACTATATACTCTCTATTGTATATGGTCAGACCTGACACCTAAAACAATGCAGTTTCTGTAATTCCATTTGATGTTAGTGTTTTTATGATATTGTGCTATGATTGATTAAATGTTACTGTTGGAAGAGAACATCTGTTAGTGTTTTGGACTAATAATTTGATTTTGAGACATGTTTGCAGTGTTTTGGTAGGTGTAGTGTATTGTGTCAGTATATTATTGTAATTTGAAAATTAGTGTTGGAGTTTAGTTTGCAATGTGTGATGTTGAGCATGAAATTAACTGTTTTATCAATTGTGTGTTGTAGGTGTGTTGGTGCGTTAAGAGTTTAGAAAAATTGTTAGAAGTATTGGAAAAAATGTCATAGCGATTGTAAAAAACTGTAATATGCTGATTTGGTGCTTACTTCTTGTTATAAAAAAATGGTTCTCATTATAATCAATGTTTTTTTTTTTTTTACTTAAATTTTTTGTGGAAATCATGTTTTTCCAGGAATCTCTAATGAATAGAAAGTTCAAACAAACAACATTAATTTGAAATATGAATATTTAGTTACATAGTAAATACTTTTATCCTCACTTTCAACATTTGTAATGATAATGACACTGTAGTAAAAGTGAAACTGGAGAGATGGTTGCTTTGCATCACAGGATTACATTTTATTTTTAAATAATCACATTTCACAATACTACTGTTTTTACTGTATTTTTTATCAAATAAATGTAGCTCTGTTGAGCATGAGAATCATATTTCAAAAACATGCATCATATTAAAAACATTAAAATATTGTGTCCATCATAATTATATGTATGACATATTTTTCATAATAAATCAACCACAAACATCTACGTACATTTCTTTAGATTGCACAGGCTATTTTTTTTACCTATTTATCTTTCAAATACATCATAAGCTATGAAATGCACATTTGCTTAAATTTTAAACGGTGAAATGTTATAATATACACAGAGGAGCCGCCATGTGCAGCGATGTCAGTGACAGGAGAGAGAAATGGTGGGCAACAGAAATTGGGCAGCGAGAGGAGCAGATCATGGCAGCTCTGATGGATGAGGCTTGTTAGGAGGCCCAACTGTTAGCTAAGTGACAATGACAGCCGGGAAAGGCCTCCATTACCACTTTTAAGATGAGGCTAAAATCCCCATCAACCCTTAGAAGCAGATGTCGATAACACAGGGCGAGAGTTCTGTCAGCGGTGACAGCAACACATTTCCATCAAGCTAAGAGAGCCACACGGCAGATGCTAATGTAGCATAGTGGAAACACTGTAATGCACTATAGCTTTAGGAGGTTGTTAAAGGACCTTGTAGAGTCTTACAGGTTGTGCTTTGCAGAAAAAAACAAACAGATCCTTCAGTATCCCATATATTTGGTGGTCTTTCATGTTCGGCAACAGCATGAAAAACTATGTCACTCTACTGAAGAAAGTCTTGCAATGTGAAAGATTGTAAATAATTACTTTTTGAAGGCTGCTTTTGAAATTTACCTGCAGCTGTATTGGTAGACTTTAATAAAACTAGAACTGCAAGCTGTGGGTTCAGAGGTCAAGTGCTTTGTGTGAACAGAGAGACTGTAACAGATGATGGTGAGGAAGTTGTTATCCTTCTATATTTCACTTCAGAAATCATGTGAACTTCTGCTTACCATTAAACTCAATTCACATACTGTTGTGGTTACAAGGCCACAGCTTTACTCACTGAGCTACTTTCTGAAAAAAATATATACAGTATATATATATATATATATCTGTGTTTACATGCTAATACTTCTATTTAAAATATTATAGCAAGAGTTGGTGCTTACAAATTAACTCCTTCCTTAAACACGGGCTTCCATCTTTAGCATAGTTTTTTCCCATCGTTTGTGTGTCAATTGTCAGTGTTTAATCTTTAAGCATACAAAGGAGGATCTTAATGAATGGATGGATGGATGGATGGAACACAGACAGACGGATGAACGGATGTATAAATTGATTAATAGTAAATAGATGGATGGATGGAAAATAGACAGATGATGGATAAATGGATGGATAGAAAATAGATTGTGTATAATTGGATGGGAGATGGATAGACGATTTATTAATGTATTTAGGGATGGATGGATGAAAAATAGATGGATGAATGAATGGAATGGTGGATGGATAGATTGATAAATGGATGCAAAGAAAACTCATGGATGCATGGATGGATGCATGGATGCATGGATGGATAACTAAATAGATACTAAATGGATGAATGGATGGATGAATAGAGACTATGGATGTTGATGATGATGGAGATGATGATAGATGAATGGACGGAAAATAGATAGATTAATTATACATTTAACATATACAATTATTAATTACGGATAATAAATTACTTTATTAATACTACTTGACAGACATTCAAAAGTTTGATATTTACCAAGTAAACTCCTTTATGCAAAATAATGTTCAAAGCTTCCATATTTATTTATTTATGGTTGTCTATTTGTTTATTTAATTAAATTTAGATTTCACATAAATAGTTATGCTGATAATATAATTAATAAATAGTTTTTTTTTTTAAATCAAATTAGAAAAATGCTATCATTTCCCCATTGGTCTCTGCCCTTTTGGACTCCATTGTATTTTAAGCGTATCATTTAATCTTTGTCACAATCTGACTTCATATGGTAATATTATTTGTGGTTGGTAGTGTTAAAATATAGTTTCTTTGTTATTGGCATTCTGTTATCTCATCAAGTAGGCCTATGCATATACTTATATACTGTGAAATAGAAATGCTTACGATTGTTTATAACATTATTTTAGGACTGTGAATACATACTCTCGCCTTCACCTGCATCTCACACAGAAATGGGACACAGGTCTGGTTCAGTTTGCATCTCTATTCAGAATTTTACAGAGTAAGTGTGCATTTACTATTTTACAGATGTTACTTTCATTTTATTTATTTAGTGTATGGTCAAATATGTTTGCTATGTGGTATTTGTGTTCTTTTTCCCCTATAAATTAGTACTAGTATCAGTGACCGTCACAATAATGTTAGTGCACGGGACAGAAAGCTCGAGATCCAATTGCGAGTGAAAACAGATAGTCTTTATTTGACAACTCCAAAACACAGTGGAGGTGAAGATAAGCTGGCAGTGCGGGTGCAGACTCCAAAACACAGTGGAGGTGCAGATATCATCGGCAGTGCAGGTGCAGTAAACCCAGCAGTGCAGAGTCTCCAGCTCGGGCAGAGAATACAGTCCAGTCCGCACCCTTCAGGGAAATACTGAAACGCGACCAGGCGAGAACAGCCTCAGGACCTGGAAGACTGACACAGAGAGTAAGAACACCACAAGAGTAAAAACGATCTGACAACGCACCACAGAAACGCCAGCCAGATATAGGCAGTGCAGACGAGCTACACCTGTAACCGTTCTGATTACCTCGTCAGGTGCACGGTCACTAGGCAACGCTGACAAGCACAACGAGCGGGTCCACCCACATAGACGAACACAGAATGAGCACACAGATCCATGAACCGTGACAGTTAGTAATGTAGTTTATTTTTGTATACAGCATGTTTACTTTTTTATTTCAGATGAGAGAATAACAGTGCAAAGGACCTGTTGCAAAGAGACCCATATAAATAAGAAGCCCACTCAGTCATGGAACAATATAAACATAAACATATACACAACATAAACACGTAAACTATGTACACTTTGGAAATGACAGGTATGCGATGTTCAATTATATATTTAAACATGATAAACTACCAGTCAAAAGTTTTAGAATTGTTTTAATGTTTTTGTAAAGAATCGTACATGATAAAGACATGTGTCATGTTACAAATGATGCAGTTCTTCTGAACTTTCTATTAATAAAAAAAATAAAATAAACGTATCAGCTATTTTCAACAACATAACATTAATAATAAAAAAATATTATAATAATAATGATACTAATAAATGTTTTTTTGAGCAGCAAATCACAATATTATAATTATTTCTGAAGGATAATTTGACTGGAGTAATGATGTTAAAAAGTCAGCTTTGATTGTTCCTAATAAACTGTTTAACTACATTCGCAAGATCAAGATTCAAGAGTTGTATTCATCACATACACAATTATACATGATATGATCAGCAGTGGAATGTAAGCCAGGTTCGCTCCATGGACTGTCCAATTATAGGGAATAGAAACACAAGAGAATATACATAAATATAGGTATACAAAAAGGAAATAGAAAATATCAAATAAAGTGTGCAATACAATAAAATGTGCAGGACAGTATACTGTAGACTTAATAAATAATAATATAAGCAGGAATGTGCAAAAAGAATGTGCGAACAGGCTGTACATGGCATATACATAGTAGCAATATGAATGGTAGATAATAATGAATATCTTACTGATTATTAAATGGAGTCATGCTGATGTTATGAGACTGAGTTTGAGTTTAGGAGCCTGATGGCCTGAGGGAAGAAGCTCCTCCTAAGTCTCTCAGTTTTTGCCATCATGCTATGGAATGTTAATGTCAAGTTGATTTGTGTGATAGCTAAATACATTCTAAATAAACTACATACAAAACAATATATTATTTTATTGTATTCTTCCTTGTAACTCTTCCCTTTCAGTCACATACCTGACAGAATGGCTCATTGTGCAGCTCATTATGCGAGCCTTTGCCTTCTCAGGTGTGAATCACAGCATTCAGCCACAATGATAGTTCACTTAGGGCTGTAGTCAAGTCCACCTTTGTTGAGTCCAAGACAAGTCCAAGTCCAAAGAGGTTCGAGTCCGAGTCAAGACCGAGTCCAAAGAGGTTCGAGTCTGAGTCAAGACCGAGTCCAAGTCAAGTCCAAGTCCAAATGAGACGGTCAAAACAGAGAAAGAAAAAAAATAATCTTCTTCAAAACCACATACTTAATTATTGATAATTTATGTGATACGAGAGACGACATATCTTCTATTCTAATATAATAATTTTGCATTATTGTTTGTAATGATCTAAGAGCATGTGCAGCAACACTGTAGGATCAAATTAGGCTATTTTATTTATCCTCCTGAGACCCAGCTGTGGAGTTTTTGCCTCTGTAGTGGACATTCTATTTTAGTGAATTTATCTGAGACCTCGCATGTCACAGTTATAAGCCTGGATGTCCTGTACATAGCACATTCAGGGCTTTATAGAGATACTAAATGTTTTTTAAACACTCTCATACGTCTTTAAAGATGGCTATATTTAATTTATTGAAAAATTGTACATCCTTATGGAAATATGGTTATATTCTGTAATGTCTTTTACATCTGAATTTTTTTCAGATTGTTTGTCATAAAGCAACATCTCAGGAAAATGTTATGGGTTTTCAAATTCAAATATGACTTCTTGTTATGAAACAGGACATCATTTCATACATGTTCAATGTAGAGGACACCAGGGGCCCGTTTCAATAAGGAGGTTCAACCAACTCTGAGTTTAAACTTGAACTCAGAGTTGAGTTACTCTGAGATGGGAAACTTTGAGTTTTCAGTTACAGAACGGCTGAATTGTGTTAGTTTACTCAACTCTAAGTAGGTTGACTCTGAGTTAAGCGCGTGCACCATGACTATGAAAAGTCATGACAGCAGAGCTCGAAATTACGATTCACCATGGCAACAGCTCCCGCCAAAAGACGCCAGTGCGCTGCATTCGCCAATGCGTAACTTTAACTCTTAATAACTGTCAATAACTTAACTGTTATAATATCAGAGGTGAAAACTGTAAATTATTGAACATATTCATTTTAATGGTATCCCACGGCCACAAAAAATAAAAATATGGAAAATGAAACAAGAACATGCAGCAGCTAAAAATGAAGTATAAAAACACAATTAAATCAAGGTAAAGCTTTAAGCATGAAAGGTTCATATGTGTGGGCTTAATGACTTTACAAACATTTGACATTAAATATCATTCAATGTCTATTTCAATGCGCTGCAGCTTTTTCCACATAGTCAAACACTCTTTTCACATAGTTAAATATTCTCTAATCCAACCTGTTGCATTTCTTAATTAGAGTAATACAATTAACTACTGACTTGACGACAGCAAGAAGGCAGAGGGAGAACCAGCACCACTGACAGATGAAGAGGAGGTGGTCAAGCATTGGAAGAATTCTCAAATCCAAAAGTAAAAAGAATAACTTTTGCTTTTGTATTAGGAAATAAAGATGATAAAAAAGTGAATAATTTGTTTATTTAACAGCAGTGGAGGTGGTTACGGCTTGTACTACCCCTCCATCTGGCATCCTTCCATTCCATACAGTAATTAGTTTCATTTTCAGAAGGTGCGATGATGGTGGAGATATGCTTGTCATCAATGCATCCAACCACATTACTTCCAGCCCGATCTCACGGCAATCCGTACATATTTTACGAGGTGGCTAATTCAGCGTTACTTCCAGATGTCACAGAAAGATGTTATCAAGTGAACATCATTTATCAGATTAGCCTCATTTAAACAGATTTTTTCACCACTGACCTACTCCTCTGTGAAACTCCTCTTTGACGGATTTGTGCCCAGGACAAATGATCAGAATGAGTATGAGAGCGATGCACACTTTCCTTAAAATCTGCATACAGGACTTATAATGTGCTCTGCATCTCCGATGTTTTAAAGAGCATTTTTCCTATTTTGCTAATTATCTTCCAATGGGGTAAGACATTAAACATATTCTTGTTTCCGTTTGCATTAAGATTATTTTTCTTACCCAATGGCGGACGACATTAAACATATTCTTGTTTCCGTTTGCATTAAGATAAATTTTTCTTACCCAATGGTGGACAATTTTACTTGTTTTATGTAAAATGCACTTAAAAAGGGAAATCCCCCAGGAAACAAGACTAAATATTGACAATTTGTTCATATATAATTTTAAATTTTTAGATATTTGTACTTGAAATAAGACAAAAAATACTCCGTAAGAAAATCTATTTTGCAGTTTGAATTAGGCATTTAAACCTCGCTAAAACTATAAAAAGGGAGAGGAGACCGAAAGAAACTCTGGGTTTACCGAAGAAAACCTGCTCCCGACCAGGTTAGGTTCACGGAGTAAGTTACCACGGTAATTGACTCTGAGTATAAGTTACCTCTTTCAGAAACGGGCTTGACTTACCCTGCTTTCTCGGGTTTGACAAACCTCCCTTTTTGAAACGGAAAACCCAGAGTTTCCCTCATTTCAGGGTTAACATACTCAGAGTTTTCACTTAACCTCCTTTCTGAAACGGGCCCCAGGACTAAAAGCATGTGTATTATGCATTTTGGGAGACAACAATTGAATAGGGAAATAAATTATATATCAGTTTGCTTATGAAATATTATATATTATTATGAAAATCTGGCCATGTATTACTCCCATTATGAAAATTATTTTTCAACATTCTGTCCCAACAGCAACACATTAATATGCAAATTAGATACAGTGTATAGATACACTGTGTTTAATGAGAAACCAGTTTATGGATTTTTTTTACACACATATTGCATCAAACAAAATGGTATATCAAATAATTGTGTTATACATTTTAAAACATAGTTGAGAATCATCCTTAAAAAAAGTTTAGTATAAAAAAATCCTGAAACCTAAAAATGTATTTGGTGATTTAAAAAAACTCCCATTGATTTTGCCGTTTTGATGTCTATTTATGCCATTTAATTTTAGTCCTTGTGTCCACAACTTTCTCTTTATTAACTCTCTAGTTAAATAAAAGTATATTCTAAGTGCACCACACATGACGTTGTCTTCATGATGTAAATGTTAAACAAATCACTAAATATATTCGCAGAAAAGATGAACTACAACTACATATTGTACAAACTTATATTAGACTATATGTTCTGAAATAATACAAGACAAATGCTCCAAAAATCTCAAGTAATTCCAATTCAAAATGACTGAAGGTATAACACCTAGAGTGCTATTATTAACTATAAAGGCTCTGTAAAACAATGAACACCAGTTTTCAGCCTGTCACCGGGATGCAAACCTGAAATATCAGATATACAGTAGTAGTTCTTCACAGGTTTTTTATTAGATTACGCTGCTGTTCCGTTGTTTTTTCTATGTAAGCATGGACGCGTTTGATTGTTGCCCTCGTGTCTCTTGCAGCGTCTCATGCATGAAACGGCTTTCTAAAAACGCGGCACTCTAGTTATTAAAAGATGTTTAACTCACATCTTCTTGTATTTTTCCTATTCCACTGCCCGTCAACACAAAAACACACTCTGTGTGAATGGCACCTAGAGAGCATCACACATGACGTGAGCGGTTAATCATCTGCACCGACATGCGGTTGGATTGTTCTTTTCTCTTTACTGTTATTATCAAAGTGTCTAATTCCAGCGTTTGGTAATATTTCTATTCAAAATTGCGATTCCTCGATTTTTAAAAAATCTAATTGTGGCAAAACATTAAATTAATTAATGATAAATCGCCCAGCCATTGCCACAGTGTTTGCTTATTTTAACTTTATTTACATTTTGTGTAATTTATTTTATTTGACATCCAGTTGTATTCCGTGCCTCCAAGCTTTATTTGTTTTGCTCTTATTCGTTCTTTTTCTTATTCATTTGCTGCCACAGCGTTTGATGATTGTCGTTATTTTTTTTTTTTACATTTAAACATTTTGCAAGTTTGTAATTTTATATCCTGAAAATTAAAGTGAAAGCAAAATGTGCACGGGCATTAATAAGGTAGGGCTGTAGTAAAAGCAAAGTTAAATGAGAGGGAAAACTCCAACGAACTTTATAAAACCAAACTGTATTATGCAACTTGCCGACAGTATGTCTGTGGCTAAAATAAAGATTATTTATGTCTCCACGCAGCACGCACACTCAGAGCCAGGCGCACACTCATATGACGCAGCTGTGCATTTAACAGGCGACCATGCATGCAATGACAATGCCCGTTCTAGGTGGAGTTAAACCAATGGCAGTTACATTACCCGTTTGCGGAACAAGCGAGCCAGATTAATGGTTTTGTTTTGAAAGAGAAAAGCATATATTGCTGGACTCGGTCGAGACCAACTTGAACATTTGGCGAGTCCGATGACCAAGTCCGAGACAAGTCCGAGTCCAAATACCAACGAGTCCAAGACAAGTCCGAGACGATAGAAAAACGTCTGGACTCGATTCCGGTACTACAGCCCTAAGTTCACGCCCTCTCTCAAAAAGTGTCTTTGAAAATTTAAATCAATATATTGTTTTCTGTGAGCAAGTAAACAAGATGATTTTCACTTAATTTTGGAGCAAAAACTCTAGGCTGCAAAATTTTAGTTTTTCACTAACCACACATTGACGATGCTTTCTCAAAAACACAACATAAATGCTGCTAACATATTATTCTAGCCCAGCTTGTGCTGATTACAGCCCCCAAATCACCCTCGGACCCCAGAGGGATAATTAACAGACCTGTGAGATGCATTTTATTTTTGAAACCACCACTCTTTTGAGAAGATGTTGTGTTGAAAGCTGGGATTGTCTCAGTGAAGGAAATACAATTTGGAAATGGTTTTCGGCACATGATAAGTGGCTGCTGTTCGCTCAGTGTGTCCTGAAAATCTTGTCTTTATGATTGATTTGTTATGTGGCGAAGTCAGATGTAGGACAAGGCCAAATGTTGTCAAGACTACTGTTGTAGACACACTCGGAAGCAAAGCTTTTGTTTAGATTTAGCTTGAGTTCTCAAGGTCATGAGTTCTTAAAGGAATAGTTAACCCACAAAATCAAATGATTTTCTCTTTGCATGACGTTAAGTGATGAACTGGAGTGGTGTGGAATACTTGTGGATTATTTGTATCAGCTGTTTGGAAGTGATATTATGTTATATTTCTCCAATTATGTTCCAATGAAGAAACAAACTCATCTTGAATGGCCTGAGGGTGAGTACATTTTCAGCAAACTTTCAATTTTGGGTGAACAATTCCATTAAAGAGCTTTTGTATTCCAGACACTTCCGGCTGACAGTGTGCACATATTAAAACATTGTACAAAGATTTCCTATGGGAAATCATGCACATTGCTAATCAATACTAAAACATATTAGGACCTATCACGTTGAAACCTTGAGCCTTTGAACGATGAGGACACACAGTGTGCTGCCAGGCCTCTGGGAACTCCATTACCAAAAGCACAGCTTGAATAGAGATGTCACACACACGCGCGCGCGCCGATAGTCCAGCTAGGATGAGCAGATGAAAAGATTTGTTATGTATACATCATTTTTATGTCGGGATAGAAAGGGACAAAGTAAACCATTTCTCAGAGATGTCGATATTACTGCATAGGCTGGGAAATGTAGAATGTGACTGCAGGCAAAATGAGATTTAATGAATAGTGCAGCAACCTTACCCCGGATCTGTTCCCGTATCACTTTATAAATGAGCCGGAATGAAAAATACTTTGTGTGATTAAAGACTTGCACCTACAATATGTGTTTTCCTTTACATGTTTCCAAGAACGGATTGATAACCTGCTGTAAATGTGTGGTTTTAATAAATCAAATTAATGTGGTAAAACATTTAAAAAAGGACATGGAAGAGGTTGACATAATAAAGGAAAACAAGGTTGTACCCATGTCTGTTTTTTTTAGGATTATGGTTGTTTCCTTTTGGATCTGATCCTTTTCCATTTTTAAATCTTAACTGAACCGACGGATTATATGCTAAGTAAAAAATGTTTTATTTTCTAGTTTCTGCTGTATGGAAACATTTGGTCTGGCTGTAATACATTTGACTTATTATTGACTATATTAACTAGAAAATATAAACATTTTCAGATGCTCAAATCAGATTAAAAAAGCATTTAATTGCAGATTGCAATTAAAAAAGCATGTGCAAATGTTTCTGTGCCGTATAACCACTGCACATTTTTAAATGTTATAGTTATTATGTAGTTCTAATTATGTTAATACTTCAACGTATTATATATATATATATATATATATTTAGTGTGTCTCACAATGGCACAGCACTTCCCGAAAGAAGTGTGACCACTGATCCTGGAAACATACTGAAGGACCCTGGAAATATTGGCAGCTTTTCTAATCGCATTGGCATGAAGTTGATGCCTCTGTCAATGATTGATTCATTATTCGTTTAGACATTTCCACAAAAATAAAATTATAGTAAATCCCTCTCAGTCACAGACCTTCAGTCAAATGTATTGTCTTCCCAAATGAATGTAGCTTTTTGCTTTGGACAGTGAACAATATTTGTTTTTTCTTTCTCTGTTTTGACTGTCTCATTTGGACTTGGACTTGGACTCGAACCTCTTTGGACTCGGTCTTGACTCGTACTTGAACCTCTTTGGATTCAGTCTTGACTCTGACTCGATAGTCCTGGACTTGGACTTGTCTTGGTCTCGAACCTCTTTGGACTCGGTCTTGACTCATACTTGAAACTCTTTGGACTCAGTCTTGACTCTGACTCGATAGTCTTGGACTTGGACTTGTCTTGGACTCGACAAAGGTGGACTTGACTACAACCCTAGTTGCAACACTGAGCGACAAACAGTAGGCCTACCATGCTTTATTCTTGGATAATTCAGTGTTTTGATGATTCAGAGGAGATCGACTGAGTAAATGCAGTACTACATATGACTGGGCTCTGGGGCAGATCCTACCTAGGTGTAGGGAGGAGGTGCTGCCAGCAGAACCAGACAGAGAGCTCTGTCAAAGAGAAGACACGGGTTTACCATGAGGGAAACCTTGCTGTGGTAGAATACACATATGGGATTACTGCTCCGCCCAGTCTGACTGCCGGGGGTGCTTAGAGGATTCCACCAGGGTTCACCGTCCGGGGAACTGAACTGGGGAGAAAAAGGCGTCAGATACCCGGGTGAGGGGAATGGTGCAGCAAGCGTGACACCGGCAGTTCTTCCGCCCATTACTTACCCAACACACGGGAAGAAACTGGCTCAACGCGGAGATTGTAGAATCTTGCGAAGGTGTTCGGTGTCACCCAGCCCGCAGCTCTGCAGATGTCTGCCAAAGAGGCGCCGTGCGCCAACGCATGGGAGGAGGCAACACTCCTGGTGGAGTGAGCCCTCACCCCCAGGGGGCACGGCTCGCCTTGCGACTGGTACGCCAAGGCGACAGCCTCCACTATCCAGTGGGCCAACCTCTGTTTGGAGACAGCCTTCCCTTTCTGCTGTCCTCCGTGGCAGACAAATAGCTGCTCAGAGCTTCTGACGCTCTGGGTGTGGTCCACGTATATACGCAATGCTCTTACGGGACACAGTAATGCTAAGGCTGGATCTGCCTCCTCCGAGGGCAGTGCTTGCAGGTTCACCACCTGATCGCAGAAGGGAGTGGTGGGAACCTTGAGCACGTATCCAGGCCGGGGTCTCAAGACAACGTGAGAGTAGACCGGCCCGAACACAAGGCACTCTTCGCTTACCGAAAACACCTGGAGGTCCCTGACCCGTTTGATGGAAGTGAGCGCGGTCAGGAGCACTGTTTTAAGAGACAGGAACTTCAGCTCGACTGAGTCCAGCTGCTCAAAAGGGCCCCTCTGAAGTCCAGCCAGGACGATAGAGAGGTCCCAAGAGGGCACAAGGGGAGACCTGGAGGGATTCATCCTCCTGGCCCCCTTCAGGAACCTCACGATGAGATCATGCTTTCCCAGGGATAGTGTCTACATACACTTTCAAGGTGGAGGGTGACAGCCTACGCTCCAACCTTTCTTGCAGGAAAGAAAGCACTACTCCAATCGTGCATTTTCAGGGGTCTTCTCAGCGAGAAGAACACCAGGTCGTGAACAGACTCCATTTCAGTGCGTAGGTTTGCCTTGTTGAAGGAGCTCTAGCCTAAATGATGGTCTCTACCACTGCCGGTTCAAGTCTGCCGCGTCCCGTCCAGGAGCCACACATGGAGTTTCCATAGATCTTGACGCGGGTGCCATATGGTGCCGAGCCCCTGAGAGAGGAGTTCCTTCCTCAGAGGAATGTGCCAGGGAGGTGCTGTCGCGAGGGAAATTAGTTCGGGAAACCAGGTCCGGGTGGGCCAATGGGGCATGACCAACAGGACCTGCTCCTCGTCCTCCCTGAGCTTGCACAGTGTCTGTGCTTGTAGGCTCACTGGGGGAAACGCATACTTGCGTAAGGCCCAAGGCCAGCTGTGTGCCAGTGCGTCTGTGCTGAGGGGGCCCTCGGTCAGAGAGAAGTACAGCTGGCAGTGGGAGGACTCGGGGGAAGCAAACAGGTCTACCTGAGCTTCTCCGAATCGACTCCAGATCAGCCGGATCGTCTCGGGATGGAGTCGCCACTCTCCGGGGAATGAGAGCTGTCGTGAGAGCAGTGACTTGAACTGCGTGGGACTCCAGAGGAGGAGATGGCATGCGAGCTGTGACATGCGGTGTGATCGTATACCTCCCAGCTGGTTGATGTACGAGACCGCCGCAGTGTTGTCTGTGTGGACTAGCACATGCTTGCCCAACAGCAGTGGCCGGAACTGCCGTAAGGCTAAATGCACTGCCCACAGCTCTAGGCAGTTGATGTGCCAATGCAGTCGGGGCCCTGTCCAGAGCCCCGAGGCTGCCTGCCCGTTGCATGTAGCGCCCCAGCCCGTGCTGGATGCATCTGTTGTGACAACAGTATGCCGGGACACTTGTTCTAGGGGCACCTGGGCCCGTAGAAAGGCAAGGTCCGTCCAGGGGCTGAGGGAGCGGCGACATCGCTGTGTGATACCCACTCGCAGTGTACCGCGGCGCCATGCCCACCTCGGGACCCAGGAGTGTTGCCAGTGCTGAAGTGGTCTCATATGAAGCAATCCGAGCGGCGTGACTGCAGCTGCGGATGCCATATGCCCCAGGAGCCTCTGAAACTGTTTCAGTGGTACCACATTCCTGCCTCTGAAGGAACTCAGGCAGTTCAGTCCTGCTTGGGCATGCTCCTCCGAGAGGCGTGCCGTCATACTCACCGAGTCTAACTCCACACCGAGAAAAGAGATTCTCTGCACAGGGGAGAGCTAGCTCTTTTCCCAGTTGACCCGAAGTCCCAAGTCCCTTGGATCGCCCAACTGCTCTCTGGATTGGGCTATGATAAGCCAATCGTCAAGGTAGTTGAGGATCCTGACACCCACCTCCCGTAACAGGGTAAGGGCGCCTACTATGACCTTCGTGAACACACGGGGAGACAGGGAGAGCCCGAAGGGGAGGACCCTGCACTGCCATGCCCGACCTTCGAACGCAAACCGTAGGAACGGTCTGTGTCACAGAAGGATCGAAACATGAAAGTAAGCAACCTTCAGGTCTGTTGACCTCCAGCCCGATGCTCACGGCTGCCCGGGCAAGCATGGCCGTCAGCTCTGGGTCCGGTGCGGCGGTGGCGACAACACCCGAGGGGGGCAGCCCCACCGCACCTTCATCCTCAGAGGACGTGAGCCCATCCCGATGCTGCGATCGACATCCTATCTACAGATGGCGCCCGAATGAAATGCTGGGCCCCCCGTGGGACAGACCATCGAAATCACCCGGGAACCGGAAGGGATGTTCGCTGCGTCAGGACTAAGAGGTTTGTGGGGGCGTGCCCGGTGGAGAGGCTCTTACTCTAACCCTCAGATCTCCCAGAGCGCCAGCCGGCGATCCTCTGCTCGCAGAGAAACCAGCACGGGTGGCGGCAGAGGGTGCCAATCCTTTCATAAAGGATTAACAACGCCGTCTGATAACTTTTCTGTTTTACGGATGGACAGAACAGCCGAGGCTGGAAAAACCAAAGGTGGTGGAGTGTGTTTCATGATCAACAAGAAATGGTGTGACCCCAGGAATATCTCCATTCTGTCGCGTTCCTGCTCGGCTCATCTGGAACATCTCTCCATTATCTGCCGCCCATTCTACCTCCCCCGGGAGTTTACATCGATCATCATCACTGCCGTATATATACCACCACAAGCAGATACTAGCGTGGCTTTGTCCATACTTCACGACGAGCTCAGCGGCTATATCAACAAGCACCCTGACGCTGCCTCCATCATAGCTGGGGACTTTAACAAGGCCAACCTCAAAAAAGTCATGCCAAACTTTCACCAACATATATCCTGCCCAACTAGAGGACAGAATACACTGGATCATTGCTACACCCAGTTTAAGAATGCCTACAAAGCTCGTTCCTGCCGGCTTTTGGCAAATCAGACCACGCCATATTTCTCACACGAATATAAACAACGGATCGTTCAGAGACCCCCGGTGGAGAGGGAAGTGACGCGCTGGTCCGCCCACTCTGAAGCTATGCTACAGGCGTCTCTTGATGACGTCGACTGGGACATGTTCCGGGCGAGTTCAACTGACGTCAGCGAATTCACGGATGTAGCAGTAAGCTTTATCAACACGCTAACCGAGCAAGCCACCGAAACAGTAACAATAAGGACATTCTCCAATCAGAAACCGTGGGTGGACAGATCAATCCGTGATGCGGTTAACCATCGCACTGCCGCATACAATGCTGGTCTTTTGTCGGGAAACATGAGCGAATACAAACAGCGTGTTATGCTCTCCGACGGGTGTAAGAGCCGCTAAACGCCGGGTACAGGGAGAGAATTGAGTCACATTTCCAGCTCAATGACTCTCGGCGCATGTGGCAGGGACTGAAGACCATCTGTTCCTCTGGAAATAACTCTTCCGCGGAGGTGAGAGCAGACCCACTGCTGGCCGAAGAGCTAAACACCTTCACGGCCGCTTTGAATGTAACGTTAATGGCGGCGCGACTCTGCCGAGCAGCACGTCAGAAAGCAGCAGACAGAGCAGCGATGGTTTTGCTATCACTTTTTCAGAGGATGACGTTCGGAGGGAACTAAAGAGAGTGAACGTAAGGAAAGCAGCAGGACCTGATGGGATTACTGGCTGCGTTCTGAGGTCCTGTGCTGATCAGCTTGCTGGTTTGTTTACTTCCATCTTTAATGAGTCCCTTGCTACCTCTGTTGTTCCCACCTCCTTTAAAAAATCTGTCATAATCCCTGTGCCTAAGAACAGTAAACCCTCTTGCCTGAATGACTATCGTCCAGTTGCCCTCACATCGACAGTCATGAAGGTTTTTGAGAGACTCTTAAAGAAACACATTTGCTCCTCCATCCCTGCTACCTTGGACCCTCTTCAGTTTGCCTATCGGCCAAATAGGTCTACTGATGATGCCATCTCCCAGGTACTGCACTCCTCCCTCACTCACATTGACAGCAAAAATGGCAACTATGTCAGGCTGCTATTCATAGACTATAGCTCAGCTTTCAACACTATAGTTCCCACCAAGCTAGCTGTCAAACTATCAGACCTCGGCCTAAACACTTCACTCTGTGACTGGATCCAAGATTTCCTCACCGCCAGACCACAAGTGGTGAAAGTCGGCCAGTTCACCTCCAACTCCATCACCCTGAATGTAGGAGCCCCACAGGGCTGTGTACTGAGCCCCCTGCTATACTCTCTATACACCCACGACTGTGTCCTCACACAGCTCCACTTCCATTGTTAAATTTGCTGACGATACTGTGGTTCTGGGCCTCTCAACAATGATGAGGCCGCATACTTGGATGAGGTGGAGAGACTTACATCATGGTGCCAGGACAACTGTCTCTCTCTGAACGTGAGCAAAACCAAAGAGCTGATTGTAGACTTCAGGAAGAGACAGCAGCAGCCCTACACTCCTCTTATGATCAGCGGGACCCCTGTGGAGAGGGTGAGCAGCTTCAAGTACCTCGGTGTAAACATCTCCGAGGACCTGACATGGACTGCACACATCCAAACACAGATCAAGAAAGCCAGGCAAAGACTGTACCATCTGCGACAGCTGAGGAAATTCAGGGTCTCACCAGCTATCCTGAAAACTTTCTATTCAGGGGCCATAGAAAGTGTACTGTCTCAGTGCATCTCAGTGTGGTATAATAATGCCACAAACCAGGACTGCAAAGCTCTGCAGAGAGTCGTGCGCCTAGCTGAGCGCATCTCAGGGTCTACTCTCCCCTCTCTGCAGGACATCTACCTCAAACGCTGCAAAAGCAGAACTGCAAAAATCATCAAGGACTCGAATCACCCCGGTAACCACCTTTTCATTTTACTGCCATCTGGCAGGCGCTACAGGAGCATGTTGGCTAAAACGGAAAGACTGAAGAGGAGTTTCTTCCCTCAGGCCATCAGGCTCCTAAACTCAGGCTCATAACATCATAACATCCACAGGACTCAATATAATAAACTGTAATCACATCCATTATTCCCCATCATCCACACTGCTGCTTTGTGTACATCCCCGGTACAACCTATTTGCACATTCTCTTGCACTGCACACTTTATCTCATTGCACATCTTACCCCTTATTTTATTTCATTATTTGTTTCTTATTTCATTCTCACCATATTTGTATATATATATATATACTCTCTCGTGTTTTGTTTCATAGTTTTTATTGCTTTTATGTTATGTTTTTTTTTTTTGCACTTTCCATTGAGCGGACCTGTCCTGATTAACATTTCACTACCTATTATACCCTGTATGATTGTGTATGTGACAAATAATAAAGAACCTTGAACCTTGAACCTTGAAGGCGAGATCGCAACAAAATCATGCTCATACGCCCACAACAGGCGCATGAGTCATCCACGAACGCATCTTCAGCGTGTTGGAAGCCCAGACACTGAAGACAACGATCGTGTCCATCATCCGCTGATAGGAAACGACCGCAACCAGAAGGACACGGACGAAACGGCATCTTGAAAAAGACGCGATCATCCGTGATTTGCTCTTTTAGAATTTGCTCTCTTAGTTGAAGTGCCCAGGGGAATCGCTGATGAGAGGGACTCCGCTGATCGCACCGTTACGCCAACCAGGAACAAAACAAAGATAAAAGGCTTTGTGGAGATCAGCACTCTTCTCATCCACTCGGCTCCGAAGCAAAAATCTAATCAGTGGATGCACCTGTCGCCTTTTATACCCGTGTGCACGGGGAGTGGCTCAGGTAGGCAAAATCCACTAGCCAATCTCATTGGCGTTTTCTCTTTATTCAGAGATGATCGGGGCTTCCAAGTAAATCCCCTATGTCGTCACGACATAAATCGTAGTGACCGACAGATAGGGAACTGTTTACTTCAATTGACAAAAAAACATGTTTATTTGAATCACCCTGCAGCACTTGAGTTGCAGATAAATGTAAGCACTTAAATTAATTAAATGTAATTAAATGTAATGTAATATAAAATACTACTAGTACTTTTTTATTAATGTTATAAATATATCATGTCTCATTTTAAAGTGCTAAATTGGTGATTAATGTCTGTTATAAAAAAAATATCCAAATAAATGTCATTTGGTTCGATATATCGGCATATTAGAATTGTTTCTGATTTATCGTGACACTGAACACTGGATTGATGTCTGCTGAAAAATCAGCATTGCATCACAGGAATCAATTATCTAAAAAAATATTTCAAAATAGAAAACAGATATTTCAAAAATGTGAAAAAACTATTATATATATTTTTTACTGCAGTTTTAATCAAATAATTGCAGCCTTTGTGAGCATAATATTTTTTGAACAAAAATAAAACAAAACAAAATAATATTGTTAGGATTATGAGCTTTAGTGTTGTCTTTTTCTGTTGTGTCTGCCTGTTCCTGTTTTTCCGTGTATGGTTTTGATCCTGTTCGATTTAGCTCTTGATTTAATTTGCTCGCTAGTCATTATTGGTTAACTCCCATCACCTTTTGACCTTCATCAGCTGCTCTATTTAAAGTCTCCTTTCTGTTCAGTTTGCTGTTGGTTATTGTTTTGTGTCACACGTATTTCTGCTACCCAGAGATATTGTCTTACCTATATTCATGTGGATTATGATTAAATATATTCTTAGTGGAGTACTGTCTTCACCTTCCTTGAAGTACTGTGACAAAAATAAAATAAATGTAGTGTATTTTATCCTGAACCAATATCTTTTAGGTGACATTTTGAATTATTATCACTATCATCCAAATTTTCTGAAAATACCCTATGGATTTTGATAAATGTTTAATACATAATGAAAAATAACTTATACAAATGTAATGCATTGCATTTAAATCAAATCAAATCAAATCACTTGTATTGTCACATCACGACAGCACAAGTGCCTTGGTGAGTGAATTTTTTACGAGCGTGCTCCAGACTATTTACAGACTGTACAGAAGACAATGTGCAAAATACACATACATATACTCAGTACACACAGTGTACTATAAAGACATACTTAGTTACCAATACACCAATACACATTATACACTGTATGTACACGTCTGCATTATGTCCCCATCTATGCATAGTAATATGATATCGTAATATTTATATACAAATTCTGCATTAAGTTTGCGGTATCTCCATGAAGTAAATTGTCAAGATTGCAGAATTAATTTATTGCTTTCCTGTCTAAAATGTTCATACTTCAGTGCTACTTTCAACCCTGGTATTTGTGTGAAACTTTCAAATCAGTTAATTTACAGCTTTGATCTTTCTCAAAGGATTAATCCTACACAGCATGCAACCTTCATTTAACTGATTTGTGAGTGTATAAAATCTGTCAGAAGTTACAGAGCTTAATGTATCTCACATTTTTTACAATCTGAATGGTACATTTGCTTTTTTGAACAACTGTGCCTGTATTCTATAATTAAACCTCTAATACTGCTGCTCCACTCCTTTATTAACTGTCATATCTCATCACTTTGCAGAGAAAAGGTCAAAGATTCTACAGCAAAGAGCACTGGAGTCTCACTCTGGTTTAGTAGACTTGTTCATGTCAGAGTTAGGGCTCCCTGTGGTGCAGCTTAGCCTGGTAAAAATGTGTTTACAAGTCCCAGTAAAGTCACCTTCTGCAGGCTGGAAGCACACCTGCTCCTTTAGAGATGGCCTTTACACATGTAGAGCTGTCAAGCATCAAGAGCAGTCAGAAAAAGAGTGGAGTGGAACAAGATGGGCGGGTGTCATTTCTGCTGACTGCTCCGGAGGGGAAACGCACACAAGGTCACACATGAGCGCACACGGACACATACACACACACACACACGTCTGCAGCAGAGCTAAAATACCTGGATAAAGCCATCTGCTATTCACATTTGTCTCAATAGCAGCTGGCTCTGACTCGCGCAAGTACACCATTGAAAGCTGCTATCTTTGTTTATCGGCGCTACGTTTTGGACATAATTGCATGCTAGCTTATCGTGAATGACATGACCAGTCGCATTGAAGCTGGAAGAAAATGAGATCGTGACAAAGCTAGCTGACTGGCAGAACAATGATTCTTATGAATGGTTCTTTAGTAAAGCGTGACCTGTGTAATCTGTTTCACAAAAAATCACTTTAATGAACTGCTTCTTTTGAATCATTCAAAAGATTCACAATCTCACTATACTCTGTTGGGAGTTTACACAAAGGGCCATATTTACTATCAGCTTGCACCAGCACAGACCCGCATTTGGCGAAAAAAAAAAACTACTGTAAGGATTTACAAAAGACACACAGTGGGAAACTAGCACTGAAAAGGCATAGACAGTTATTTTTGAGACTGACCTTATTTGAATATGCATTTGTAGGAGTTCCAATTTTGATTGGTAAATTAATGGAAGGAGAGTATTTAAATGAATCACGCAACGTGATTTACTAAGATTTGCACTCGTCAATTCACTGCTATTTGTGCCATTATTTAACGCCCCCAAAAAAGCATGTCTTAAAGCAGGCAGTAATTTGAGCTGCTCTTGGTAGATTGTGCTGGTCCTTCTGGAAATTATCTGGCTGCGTCTGTGTTCTTTAATGTGCGCAGAGTTAGTAAATCACATGCTGAATTTTACCCTCCCATCAGCGCTTTTGTAGATTTGTGCTCTAAGGGTAATTGGCAAGTTTTTGTTTAAAAGAGTTTATAATTTTATAACAATTGTACAAATAAAATATGTTTTAAGTGTACTTAATTTGGCATCTAGGAAACAGTAAATGATTAAGATTATTATAAGTGAAATTAGAAGCAAAGAAAAAAAAAAGTTTTTGTAATATTAGAACAATTATTTTATATTTCTGAGAATTTATTGCAGAAGAGCAATACTGTACTGTCGGACAAACGTTTGGGATCAGTAAATTAATAATACAACTATTTAAACAAACAAAAAAAATAAATGCATTTGTTCATTCATTCATTCATTCATAGATTCTGTAACATGGGGAGGCGTGACAACAGAGTTGGAGGATCCAAATGCAAGGCTTTATTCACAAATGTGGTCAAAACAGGCAGGGTTGAGCAACAGCAAACAGTATAATCCAAGGCAGAGGCAACAGAGTAATCCAATACAGGCAATGGTCAGGGCAGGCTGTATTCAATCCAAAAACAAGGAAACATTCCAAGGGAACACAGAAGCTAGGAACAAGGAAATGGCTATTCAATAACCAGCAATCTAGAGTGAGTTTGATAATTTTTTATACTAGACCAGGAAAACACATGACAAAACCAACCAATGGCTACGTTTACATGCAACCAAATAATCAGTTTGTTATCGGATTGAAAAGGCTTCATGTAAACACCTTAATCGATCCGATTGAGCTCGATCAGAATGGAATTTATTCCTTTTCTAATATGATTGAGCGTGCCTGTAAACACTCAAACGGATTGAAAACCGAAACGGAAAGGACTGCGCATCTGCAATGATGCAGAAATAGCATAATGACATATGACGTGCACGAGCAGTTCTTCATTCTGAATAAAGTTTTGTATACATTTTTGTCCTGTTATTTTACAACTATCTTTTCACTTGACAACTGTTAAGTGGAGCAGGACAAACTCCCACCAGTCCTTGTTTCGGAATCTCATCATCAAGTAACCGGTTTGGGCATGGGGAAGGGCATTTTTCTTAGTGATAAATGAGTAGCACGGCACTATTTCGCTATTTCAAATGGTATATGTATATTTATCCAGAAATTGAAAAATATGATTTATACTGTTAAAAACAAATAAGGAAACAGTGCAGAAGAGTGGTTATTATGTGCAAACAGCAATAAACTATATTTGTGCAGTGTGCGCATGTCAGAAAAAATAAATATTTTGATTATAAGCTTGTGATGTATAAACGCACACATCAACCCGATCACTTTATTTAGCGAATACAAGAGTAGCACAAGACAAGAGACTTGTTTGAGATGCGCCTCGCCTAGCCTGAAATGTAGAGGAGAGTAGGCGGCTGCAGTGAGGGGAGGAGTGAAATAAGCGCTGTCAAGATGGAGAGTTCTGACCTCTCAAAGTAGAACAGATACCAATGAGATCAAAGGCAGATATTGCGTTATTCACACTCATGTATTGTGCTGCTGATGAACATGATATAATTTCAGTTCTGTTGCTTTTATTTGAAAATAAATATGATGAACAAGACGTTCAAAGTGCTTGCTATTTAATACCATACGAAAGGCATTTTTATAATCCATTTTTACTTTAATACAAAATATGACAACAATCACATATCTCACACAGAGATCATACTGTTATTCACTGTGTTTGGCGATATTTGTGCGTAATTTAAATACATAATCACATGAAATCAGATTAAACAATTAAATATTTTAGCAGAGAATGCAGCATCACGTTTGTCTGAACCGATGAGCATTAAGCTGTGTCGTCAGTCAGTTGTTTCCTATCATACTTTTGGTCAGCACAGTCGGTGAAGAGCAACTGCGTGCAACTGCTCAATCCGACACACATGCCTCGCCATCGCGAGAGTTTGTTGGCACATGTTAGCATGACATCAGAGCAAGGCGGACGTTACTCTGACACTTTTCTTTATCCGGCATGCATCTCGCGGTGATCACCAGTGATTGGTTCTGCACAGATTTTGCTCATGTCAGACAAGCCTAGTTTCACATGAGGAGCAAATAACACATGGGAAATGGAATCAAGAAAACAATGGCAAGAGTCTGGGGTGGAGTGCCCTCTTATGGAGTTCCCACCAGCTGGCGATTGTAACACATTCATAGAAAGGAATTTATATTTTATTCAGCAAGGATCAATTAAATTGAAAGTAATATTAAATAAATGTATTACAATTTATAATAATTTAAAAAAATATTATAATTTATACATTATTTTATACAATTGTTTATTTTAATATATTGTATGCAAGTATTTTATTATAATTTATTTTACCCTTTACGAATCCTGTAAAATTGGCCTAAAATGTCTAAAAAAGGCATACCCAAAGTAAATTGCATGCTGTTCGTGGACCATTTGGATGATATACATGGTGTTGGTCTCCTTTGAAAGGTGACACTCTGAGGTTTGTTTCTCAACAGTCAGAATCACTGTAAGTCTTACTTATATTGAGTAATAGCACTTTGAACACACTAAAAAAAAGAAAAAAATAATTCCGCCTGCATTTTTTTGGAAATAGAAGCCTGCAGATGACTATAGCTGGGAGGTATGAACTGGAAAATACATTGAGATCACAGAATGAAGCCTTACCGAGCCAAATGTACCATCTGATAAACAATATATTAGAAAATGTGTGTTTTACACAAGTTTATCTAAGTTTATGTCTAGGCGCTTCCCAAAAAAAGACACTTGGAGACTCCAAGTGACCCTTTGTAACCAACGACACGACACATACAATGCTGTAATTCTTGAATGCTTTAATGTACAGTCATAGTTTTGGGCTCTAATGAAAGGTTACACTTAGAGCTATTCAATATCTCATACAGATTCACTGTCAATAATTGCTGACACATAGTAACTGAAGCATAAACACATTATAGTGACATGTGTACACATTTAAAATTACATATCTATTTATAATTTATAATCTAATTACATTTTTCCCCTATATTTCTATTTCTGTACATAGTATATTATTTAATTTCTGTTTTTTTCTTATATTTGTGTTATATTCCATTCCTTCTGTGTTATTCCTATGTATGTCTGCACTATCATGCATGTCTGCACTATGTCTGTATTTCTTCTGCACTGGAAGTTCCTGTCATCAGGACAAATTCCTTGTGTTTAAGCATACTTGTAATAAAGCTCTTCTGATTCTGCTTGTAGTGTTTTTGGCGATTATTGCTGTCATCATGTCCCTCAGTATATCTGGCTTTTTGCTGACTGGCCCACAGACTTCATTTGATTCAATGTCAGATGGTTGTCTGTGATATAAAAAAGTTAGAAGTTAGCAGGAATACACCAAAACACAAACATGTATAAAACACAAACATACACGTTTTTTTTATGGTTTACAGGAACTCTCCATAAGTGTAATGTTTTTTATACTGTACAAACTGTATGTGTTATTTCTACTTTCCCCACAGAAAACACACTCTGTATGATTTATAAGCATTTTGATTTATGGGGACACTGAAAATGTCCTCATAAATCACCTTCTCCTCGTAATAACTTTCATACCCATGTCATTATACATATTTGTTACCTCATAAACACACACACAGAGAGACAGACACTCACACAAGCACACACAAACACTCTCTCTCTCACAAACACGTTGTTTTGTATGGTTTGCAGGGACTCTGCATGTGAAATGGTTTTTATACTGTACAAACTATGTGTTATTGTCCTACACCTAAACCTAGCCCTCACAGGAGACGGTGCATTTCTACTTTCCCCACAGAAAACTGACTCTGTATGATTTATAAACATTTTGAATTGTGGTGACACTGAAAATGTCCTCATAAATCACCTATCCATGTCATTATACTAATCTGTTACCTCTTTCGTGAACAAAGAAACTCACACCGGAAGTAAGCAGAGCGATCACAAATCAAACAAATACCTCAACATATACTGTAAAATATGTATAAGATACATAAATATAAGTATAATATATATAAATATAATTATATAATGTAATAAATCACTTACTTTTTGATAGTAAATTCGCATGGATCCTCCTTCCAAACACATCCACGTCTGCTCCAATGGAGCGCATTTTACGCACCCGGGACACATGGGTGAATTTCATCTGTGCGCACACACATTAGAGCACGCTAGCTCGAGCCGACTCCCTAATGCGTCATACCCATCTGTTCAGAAGCTCATTGGCTATCAGAAACGACAGTCATTTGCAGACTCTAATGCAATTGGTTCGATATACTGTCATTCAAAGTGAGGTGGTCCCATCTCCAATGAATGATGCTCGTTGGCTGTTGATCTCTGTAGACCGCTCTAAGATGCACGTATTGGCTCAAATAATGTGTCAATCAAAAGGCCAGAGTTCAGCGGCCATTTTAAGATCAGAAACTCTGATTGTTTACATGTTTTTCCAAGTTACATTATAGAAAACGCTCCGGTTACTATCGTAACCTCGGTTCCCTGAGAGCGGGAACGAGACATCACAGAGAATTTCTCCGTTATGGGAACTCCTTCCCTCCAACCTTTCCTGAAGACCTATTGGCTCACGCCAGTCCAAATGACTGGCCAATTGTCGCGAAGCATGTAAATATGAGCTCGAGAGGCAGTATAAATGCGGCGCCCGCGACAATTACGTCAGAATCTGATACTGAACGCCGCTTGGCTGAACGAGCAGCGATCACGGCGATCACCGTGATGTCTCGTTCCCGCTCTCAGGGAACCGAGGTTACGATAGTAGCCGGAGCGTTCCCTTTCGAGCTTTCACAAGACATCACGGAGAATTTCTCCTTTATGGGAACGCTATTCAATCCCGCCATGAGAGAGGCTACGGGCAGCCTGTACCGGTTACACAGCGAGGTAGAATTCCCATCAATAACGGCGCTCGTAGGGCGGGCTCACAGCTGATAGGTGGAGATAAGCCAATGAGCGCCTACACCTCAGGTATACTAAATTTGCATATCTGGCAAGTGACTAAATGGGCTGCGCAGAGAGCAGGGCAGAACACATTCAGCAATAGCAGTATTATAGGAGCTATACAGAGTTAACTGTGTTTGAGCAGCATACCATAACATGACCATGTCCGTGGCACTGAACTCAGGGCCGACAATAACAACCACTTCATAGAGGGCTGCGTAATGTACTGTACAAACAGCACCTCCCACAAAAAAGGTAACATTAGCAACATGAATTAGTTACTCACTGACCACTTGGGAGGCTAAGGCTAACGTCCAGCTTGTAAAACCTGGCGAAGGTCATCCGGCTGCCAAGCAAATATCTTGAATACACATACATCTTGACCACGCTCAGGTGGAACGATAGCCCTTGTTGAATGGCCCCTAATGTGCAGAGGGCATTTTCCAAACCTTGGGTTGTATATGCCTCCGTGATAGCGTCCACAATCCAGTGTGACAGACTTTGTTTCGATACGGCTCGGCCCTTCGTACACCCACCATAGCACCCAAAAGCTGGATCGATTGCCGAAAACTGGCTGAACGGTCAATGTAAAATCTCAAAGCCCTGACTGGGCAAACTGCTGTCTGGGCGTCCGCACTCTGTGAGGGCGATGATTTAGTAGCAAGGGCTGACAGCGAAACCGCCTCTGTCCTTTCGAAGGGGGTAGACAGTGATTTAGGCACGTATTCCAATCTCGGCCGGAGAGTGACACTGCAGTCCCCGGGACCGAATCGAATGCAGTCGCTGTCCACAGAAAAAGCGTGTAAATGCTCTATGCGCTTAGCCGAAGCTAAGGCCAGACGGACTGTAGTTTTAAGGAATAGCTCCTTCAAACCTACGGATGTTAAAGGCCCAATGGTGGCTGTGAGAAAGCTCTTAACCCACTTCCTGGTCCCAGGGCAGAAACGAAAGTGGACATGGGGGATGTAGTCTTTTTTTTTACCGAACGATTGCCCGCTCTGCGGGGAATGAACGCGGCAATGGCCGCGACATAGACTTCAGTGTCGATGGTAACGATCCACTATCCAGTCTGTGCAGTGGGAAACTCAGAACATACGATACGGTGCAAGTAGTCGGGTCGATATGAGCCTGACTCTTTCACATACACTCCCATTTTGAAGCATACAAACGTCTTGTAGAGGGTGTTCGCGCTCCCATGAGCGTGCGAGCATGCAAGACTGTAAGGTGCTCCTCTGATACTCCTGAAGCGATCACACATGATGGCTCCATAGTTCCAGGTTCGAGTGCCACAACGAGCCGTCCACCTGGGATAGCATATGCTTCCTGCCGGGGATCGGCCAAGGCGGTGCCTCCAGCAGTTCCGTCAAGTCTGGGAACCCGGGCTGGTTCGGGGCGATGAGTATCACTGATGCTCGCTCCTCCCTGATCTCTCATAACACCAGTGGCAACATTTCTTGATCGGAGGAAATGCATACGGCCTAGCTGCTGGCCAGCGTGATGTCAGTGGGGAGTGAAGAACAACGGGCAGTGCGTGTTCTCGCTCTTGGCGAACAGATCCACCTCCGCTCTCCTTTAACGCTAGCGGTTCCAAATCATCCGAACCAACTCGGGGTGCAATCTCCACTCTCCTTGAGGAATCCCCTTCCTCGAAAACATGTCCGCCCCTCGGATCAGGAGACCGGGGATGTACGCAGCTCTGATGAAGAGGAAGACAGTCCGTTGCCTGCTTGCACAGCGCCCTTGAGCGAATTCCTTTCTGGTGATTTATATACGAAACCACAGACGTGTTGTCGGTGCAAATCAGTACATGCTGCTGTTCCAGCTGTGGCTGAAAATCCTTTAGAGCTAAGAAGACTGCTTCCAGCTCCAGGTGGTTTATGTGCCACCGGCTCTGAGATTACAGCTACAGTCCCGAAGCTGGCATTCCCTCGCACACTGCACAAGAGATCTGGGTTGCGTCAGAGCTTCGATGTCGCCGCGATGCGCAAACATTGGCCGCGGCTCGATCTCGCGAGACACAAGGAATGCAACAGCTGCAACCCATGTCTTGCATATGTCTGTGCGTAGTGGTTCTTGAAGCACTGACTCCAGCTGCAGTCCACTCTTTGTGAATCTCCCCCACATTTTTGAATGGGTTAATAATGTATAGATTCATTCCACACAGACTGATATATTTCAAGTGTTTATTTCTTTTAATTTTGATGATTATAACTGACAACTAATGAAAACCCCAAATTCAGTATCTCAGAAAATTTGAATATTGTGAAAAGGTTCAATATTGAAGACACCTGGTGCCACACTCTAATCAGCTAATTAACTCAAAACACCTGTAAAGGCCTTTAAATGGTCTCTCAGTCTAGTTCTGTAGGCTACACAATCATGGGGAAGACTGCTGACTTGACAGTTGTCCAAAAGACGACCATTGACACCTTGCACAAGGAGGGCAAGACACAAAAGGCAATTGTAAAATAGGCTGGCTGTTCACAGAGCTCTGTGTCCAAGCACATTAATAGAGAGGCGAAGGGAAAGAAATGATGTAGTAGGAAAAAGTGTACAAGCAATAGGGATAACCGCACCCTGGAGAGGATTGTGAAACAAAACCCATTCAAAAATGTGGGGGAGATTCACAAAGAGTGGACTGCAGCTGGAGTCAGTGCTTCAAGAACCACTACGCACAGACATATGCAAGACATGGGTTTCAGCTGTTGCATTCCTTGTGTCAAGCCACTCTTGAACAAGAGACAGTGTCAGAAGCGTCTCACCTGGGCTTAAGACAAAAAGGACTGGACTGCTGCTGAGTGGTCCAAAGTTATGTTCTCTGATGAAAGTACATTTTGCATTTCCTTTGGAAATCAGGGTCCCAGAGCCTGAAGGAAGAGTGGAGAGGCACAGAATCCAACGCTGAGCACTGTCTATATATTTAAATTATTGTAAATCATTGAAATAAGCAGAAACTGTTGAAGGATTTTGGTGTTAGGAAAGTAAAACAAAGAAATGTGCAATGTAATAACCAGCTGAAACCACTGTCTCATGTAGATATTTGCACTAGGAAGACAACAATTTTCCATCATGCCCAGCATAATTTGCATTTGTTTACTGCTGTAGTATAAGACAGTTAAGGAAACGCATGACACATCCCCGTTCTCTAATATAACAAGTCTAGATACAGCATGCATAATGCAAGGTGCCAGCAAATTCTCTCGTAAGAGAGAAAACTCCAGCAATTGTACACATCTCGGCTGGTATCTAACTTGAGAGCTATACAGTTTTGAAGCCATCAGTTCCAAAATCATTACACACCTGTGTAATGAATAATTAGTGGTTGAATTCTTGTTAAATTTGACATTTGTAGTGTTTTGCTCCAGAGACTTTCAGTAGGGTGTACTCCTTTTTGCATCACCCTAATTTGAGTAAAACTGAAAATGTTGTTCTCTAAGTTATATTATTAACCTTACTTTCATGTTATAAGTTAAACAGATGTTATATAAAACTTAGTCTTGTCAACATTTTGGAAAATGTTTTTGTGTTCATTGAGATATTGTTTAAAATGTTACTTTTCAAAGGGGTGTACTCATTTACGCTGAGCACTATATATATATATATATATATGATTTGACCTCACTGTACATTTTGTCATCAAACAGTTTATAAATACAATTCTGGTCTAATGTTTGTAATAGTTAAGATTTGTATATATGTATGTATGTATGTATGTATATATATATATATATATATATATATATATATATATATATATATATATATATATATATATATATATATATATATATATATATATATATATCGTTTTTATGTATCCATTTATTTATTTATAAATTATATCATTATTTATTCATGTTTTTGAAAAAGTGTATTTTGCTTGACAAAGCTGCATTTATTTGATTTATTTATATATATATGTTACAGTAATATTGTTGAAATAATGCTAATATTGTTTATATCTTAATATAATTAATATATATATATAATTATAATTATTATTATTTATTTTATATACTTATTCCAAACTTGTAATTTCAACAAAAAAAATACACAAAATCATAAAGCAGCTCAATTGTTACCACAATTGATAATAGCAAGAAATGTGTCTTCAGCAGCAAATAAGCATATTCGAATGATTTCTGAAGGATCATGTAACAATGAAGACTGGAGTAACGATGCTGAAAATTCAGCTTTGCATCACGGAAATAAGTGTAAATAATGAATATATTTAATAACAATTAAATATTATTTGTTATTAATAATACATTTAATATAATGTAAAATATATTGGAACAAATACTGTAATTTAATAATGTTTACAATATTACTGTTTTTACAGTGAGCATAAGATACTTTTAAAAATCATTACACAATTCTTAATTATTATTTTGACTGGTAGTGTATATAAATAAATTCTCAATGTTTGATTAAAACCCTTTGTATTTCACTGTTGTGTGAAATACAAGAAGAAAACATTAGTTAAAGGTCCGAGCTGCTCTTATCCATACAGTCCCAGTGGTCACCATTACATTTTATTTCATGAAAACATGGTGATTGAGCATTGAGGTTTGTTTTCTACTTTTCTACAACGATGGAAATCTATGTGGTTGGTAAAATTGTCTCAGCATTAGGTATGTCTCCTATTCGTGTCACGGCAAGTTAGTGCCAAGTTTCACATCTGTGCTTCGAATGTGAGCAATTCTAATCAAACATATAACCTTTTTTAGTGTGCCAACGTTTTAGAGTCAAATCTCATATCCTGCCTGCATGAGTACCAGCTCATTTACATATTGATTATTGGCCAACAAGCACCTATAAAAGACTGACTCAATCCCACAAAACCCCACCCCACTCAAGAAAAAAAGGACAATACAGTACAGTGGTGCCCAGAATGCCCATGCAGGTTTAACTTTACCTTTTGTCCTCCAAAGCAGTTCCTGATGCTCAGAATCATTAGTTGCCCCAGCAGGGGCTTACTTTAATCAAGATAGGTAGTGCAGGAGATCACTTCCTAGAATTGTTTTCATTTAAAAGAACAAATGCCAGCTATACCCAAGAAGAACAAACTTTAATAATTTGGGATTTTAACAATACTGATTCACAATGATGAAATATCGCAATGATATTACACAGTGCATGAAAGTAGTCCCCTGCTATATCATAACTAGTGCGGACCCGTATACGGGTTTAAAATCAATGAAACAAAAAATGTATGCTTCATTTACATTGCCTTGCTTTTATGGTATCAGCCCATATATGGTCTCATTTTGAAAGCTTAGAGCCTCTTTGTTGCAATGAACACCATGAATTTTGGTTTTATCATACATAAATCAGTAAAATTAAGATTAGAATTGTATATGTTCCACACACAAATATTCGCCTAACGATTGCAAATAATTTTTCCTAAGAATGTGTATTTTTTCTATTTTTCACAATACAGTCAAGTCATACATCACAAGAAAGCATTCTCATTCTCAGGAATCTGACTATATAGATTATTTAATTGTGTGATAATCACAGATCGAATTATCTATCTACTGCTTCAGTCAGCCGCAACCAGCCACAGACTCAATCTTATATTTTAGATTAGGATCTCTTCTTTCAAATGAGACCATTTTCACGTTTCTGCGTGCTCCCAACGATGATACACTGTTGTGTGTTCCAGACGCACACCAGAGACGCACTCTTGCCAAAACACAGCTCTTCAAATCATATGCGCTCGGTTTGAAAGTGCCTCTGATTGTCTATAACTCTACTCTATTCAGAGCTGTCAGATTAGCTGTCAGTCACTGGCTAAGGCCAGTGAGAGCTGTAAAACTTGACACCTCTGAGTTAGAAGAGGGGCGCGCACAGTTAGAGAGCGTGTCCGTTTTTTTAATCAAATCGTTATGGTGAGAACCTGATAGCACGGCTAACAGTTTGATGGACACTATTGATAGAAAAGTGTTGTACAGTATGCATTTCGGTCAATATACAGTAAATATACATGGAATATTACAGTGCAGTGTGGATGAAGAGATATTTGTTAGTTTGACCTTCTGAAGGGCGGAGAGCCGTGACAGACAGCTTTAGCAACACGGAGGAGCTGTTAGCTTGTGTCCGGGGGCAACTGATGCTGGAGACCAACAATGCAAGTTACAGGTGAACAGGTGAGCTGATGCTCCAAACAGTATACCAATATAGAATGCACATAAATGGAATGTTATAAAGCTGGAAGATGTGGATTCTATTTTAGATTGTGTAGAGTATATATATATATATATATTATAATTTGTACAGCCTTGTCTCCTGAAATAATAAATCTAATAATATAAAACACAAAATATGAAATTATCTCGAATTATTGTGTGCAATTTTGTACATTACTACTTAGAAGAACATAACAAATGAAACATAATTCCATCAATAATCAAGAAAAGTGCTTATGGCATATAGTAAAATAGGATTCTGGGTGTAATGTGTTTTATATAGCCTGTTTTTGCAAAGGAAACTCAAAATGACACTTGTAGATGCAAAATTTGACAATTTCACTAGCTTCATTTATGATGCAGTAACTCCTGTTTGGAAGCTGTTATTTAAAAAATATTTGTTCTGGTACATTTTGGCATCTAGTGGCATTAAACAAAGTAAGTTGCAAAGAACAGGCCCTAATAGATCCTGAATTACAGATAAAAAAAGCCAATGAGAACAAGGCACAAACAACCAAGAAACCAATCAGAACATAACACACATACAAGAGTAGCACAAGACAAGAGGCTTGTTTGAGATGCGCCTCGCCTAGCCTGAAATCTAGACGAGAGTAGGCGGCTGCAGTGAGGGAAGGAGTGAAATAAGCGCAGTCAAGATGGAATAAAATCAAAAAGCGCCTACGTTTTTTTTGTGTTTATTGTAATATTTGAAACATATATAATGCTGTTGATAAAGAAATACACTCATATGATATAGTTCAAAGGGTTTCCTTTACAATGAATCAATTTTTTTATTTCCTACTTTGTATGTGTGTAAGGTAAACATTTTAATTTGAGTGTGAAAATGTAGGCGAAAATTCCCAAAAACGCCCATGAGCTTAAGTTAAATGTAAAACTGCTCAATGAGATATAACGTTAGTGATATAGTTGATAACAATTACCCAACTGGCTTGGACTTCACATGAATTGCTGCATTTGCATTGCTTTTATTATTGACTAAATAATAACTCACGTCAAACAATAGTTCAATTTAGAGAGCATTACATTGTTCATCTATTGTAGAAACTTAATTTCCTGTGAAGCTGCTTTGCAACGATTGCATTGTAACAAGCGCTATACAAGTAATCTTGAATTTAATTTAATTTTATTTAATTGTACGTCTGCCAGGAAGACAAAAAATAAAAACAAATATATTCTGACAACTAGGATACTTTGAAAAAAATACTTTGAAAAGTTTGTGAAGGGCTTTGTCCTTTTCCTCAAGATGAATATAAATGATTTTTGTTATTTATAAAAAACAAACAAAAAAAAATAAAAAAATCACAGCATCTATGCCCACGGGAAGCCCTCACAATGTTCCTACAGACCGCAGGCAAACCAAAAGTCACTGCTGTCATCCACAAACATCACCTCTCACAGTCTGATGAGTCTAATTGACCAGGGCGGTACACTTTGAGCAGGAATGTTAAGCAGTCACCGGCACGGACTGCTGAGTTAAATTAGCATTTCACCATTTTAAAGCCGCATTCATCATACTGCGTCAGCTAAAATCATGTCCTAAGACTAAAACGGCCATTTCATTGACATCTTTGAATTTATTAACTTTAGTGAATGGCTTTTAAAGAATATGAGAACTTATGATGTATAAGGTTTAGTTTCTGAGGACAAGATGATTGATGAGGATATAAACATTTGTCATCAAGACACATATCGCTACAGCTGGAAGATTAATGGAAGAGCGTGATATCATGTCGATATGACATTCTGCTAAATGCCAAATCTCTTGGATGCACACTGAGCTTTAAATAGTTTGAGATCTTGTTCTCGGGAAAAGCTGGTCACGATGTCAACAGCAACAAAAGATCCACATACCTGCATTATGTGTGGAACTGGTGTGAAGACGTGATTAAATTCAAATTGATTAAGGCTTGTAGCTCTTTAATTAACCAGCATTTGGACGGCTTTCATCTTCACCAATTTAAAATGTAATCAAGCAAAGTGCATGGCGTGTTAGGGCACTAATATTTCAGGCATTTAAAAGGTTGAAACAGCAATTATACATTTGGTAATGTGATATTATATAATGTTTATTTAAAAATCTCCTACATTAATACTGCATCTATTCTCAGATTTCATCATGGATATTATGACATACAGACATTTCTGGAGATTCCCAGTATGATGTATCTTGTGTTTTTGAGACTTTGAATTATGGGTCATGTTGTCTTAACATCTTTTGCATCATGTTGTGATAACAACGTTTTTATCCTTATTGTACCCTATTAAAAGTAAAATACAGCTGCTGAACCAACTATTTTTGTACTGTGACATCCGTTTCTCATATCTTATGCATCATCATTACTATGAGAAAATAGTTGAGAAATAAAAAACACCTTAAACAATTTCCCTAGAGCTCTTATTGAGATTGGATTGCACTTGCATTCACACAAAAAATATTGTCATATCGTGATATTGTGATCTTTTCTTGGTGTTACTTCATTTTATTTGAAAAAGGTCAACATATTTCAGATAACAGCAAAAAAAAAAAAAAAATCACAACATATTATTAGTCAGTTTAGCATTTTCAAATATGAAATTAATTAATTCATATAAAATATATATTAACATCATATATATGCATGCATTCTATACAAAAAATATAGTTATTTGTATTTATTGACATAAATATATTATTAAATTATACCTTAAAGTTCTCTAATATGCACAACAAAAGTGTTCCATGTTATTGATGGCACTGCAGGGTGTTTTTCAAATATTAATACAACTGTACTGCATTTTTTTGTATATAAACACTAAAATTATTATATTAAAGATTATGCCATTTACATTGTTTTTTATTATTTCAGATTATTTTAAGTATAATCTTTGAACATTACACCACCTATTTATCATTGAAGATTGAATTATACATTTTTTATTAAGTTTCAAAGAGAAGTTAAATGGCACAGATCTAAAAGAAGACCTACTTTAATTTAATGATCAAGGTTATTAATTTCTGTAAGCCAGACCAGACTTACTGAAGTGCGGATCACCATTTTGTAATTTGGCAGAACATCAAAGTTCCTCCTCATAAAAACTACCTCACATCATGTTAGTTTGAGCTCTGCGTAGTCGATAATACAGCACACTGCCCACCCGCTTGCACTCCTTCTGCAGGGAAGTATCAATACCTGTCAGAGTCTGACAGTTTGTTACGACAGGTAGGAAAACAAATGCTGCGCTGACATTCAGCTTGCTGCGAAATTGTCTTGAGCTAACAATTCATCTACAGTCTTGAATTCGCTTTTCATTTGTGGGCGCGTTTTTCAACTACAGAATGCATCTGTCTCAATCAATAAACCGGTCTGCCAAGGGGCTGCAAGCAAACTGGTGTGTATAAGAGAGTGTGTGTGTGTGTGTGTCAGCACAGCTCATTTCTGCCAGCTCTAGTGAAGCACCATCCTTATCTAGCCCAGCTATAAATAGGGCTCTCAACAAGAAACTAATAAACCTTGCACTGCTATTTTGCTCTAGTTCTCATCAAATCTAAAACAGACATCAAGGGTGCTTATTCCACCCTGTTTTATTGTCAGGTCAGAGACCCTAAGAGTGAATAAGAGCTATCATGCTGAGCTCATGAGCAGAACTGATCTGATATGACCTATAATTTCAAGCAAAATTAGACAATTAGGGCACATTATCAGTAATGTTTTCCTACCTCTCAACTCCAAAAAAGCCATTGTGTTGAACAGAAGTCGGCCCCCGAGGCCCTAAAGCTAAGAGTGTGTAAAATCAATTGGGCGGCACTGCACTCATCCTCTCCCATTTTCGAAAGTCCTGCAGCTCCAATTAATTTCTTAATGAGAGTTTTAAGAGTAATCGCTCCAGATTGATCCAGAATGGAGGTCAATGCTGAGTGCTGGTGGGAATTGAGACTGCCTCCCTCTTTTAATCTATCTTTAAACACATTTTAGCCACCAAGCAGAGAGAGATGAACTGAAATGGAATAAATTTTTCTGAGCTCCTGAATGATTATCTTTATGAGAGAGCAATGCAACACGGTAGTCAAATATTGAAACAAGAAAACCTGAAAAAACCTGTAATACAAAATAAAAGTACTTATGGTTATTAGACCCAACCTTGTATGGCAAATCTTGCAGCCAGTCGCACCTACCCTTAACATAATGTTATATATATATATATATATATATATATATATACTGTATATATATATAGGTATCTGGATAATCATTAGCTGGATTGCATTGACATAAAAAAAAGAAAAAAAAAACACTTGTCAGACCTGTGTCCCCATGTATTATGTCTCCCTTCCTCTTGTGCCCATATATGGTCCTTCCTGTTTGCTGTTCATTATTAGTTCAGTTAGTCCCAGCCGTGTGTCTTGATTATGTTCCAGGTGTGTCTAAAAGTTAGTCCTAAACAGTTAGTCCTGTCTATTTATAGTGTGTTCTGCCCGATGTTTGCTGTCGGTTGTTAAAGTTTTTCAAGTCTCCACGTGTTCCATCCAGTATAGGCTATGTATCCTGTTTTGAGTTATTAAAGTTGTTTTGAGTTCTACCTGCGTCGTTTCTTCCTGTGTGACAACTAGCACTCTCCATATTTTATTTTGATTCTAACTACCTTTTATTTATCAAGAATAAAATTATACATTGGAAATGAAATTGAAAACAAGTGATTTTCTAACATTAGCACAATTGATTCTATTTCTATTTTATCAACTTTTTATTTATTGAAAAAACAAATGAATAAAAACAAACCCTTGAAACTGTCATTAGCCATTAGCTTTATTTATTTGAAAAAATGAATAAATAAAAAAACTTGACACTCTAAAACTAGTCTCACATTCATGAGTCTATTTGATCTATGTTTTAAGTAAATAAATAAATGCCCTTGCCCTTCTAACACTAGTGCTCTCTATTATATCTACTTTGTTTCTAAAACATAAATTAAAATAGCACTAGAACTCTCGATTCTAGTCACTTTTATTTATTTATTTAATAAATACAAAATAAACAACTTGATCTTCTAACACTAGCACTCTGCTTTGTTTCTATCCTTTCTACTTGTTTTCTTTTTATTTTAAACAAACAATAAATACTTAAAAAATATCTTTGTATAGTGCAATGGGTCAATATAAGAAACAAATAGGAGTCTTAAATAAAAATAAATATATTTTTATTTTTGGTTAGAAATGTTCAAATTTATTGATTCTAAAAATGTCATGTGCAACCATCAAGTAAAGGTTTTCTGCAGGTTTTATAAAGGTACATTTAATACTTTTTTTAAAGACTAAGCAGCACCACACTCATCCTCTTCCATTTCTAATGACCTGCAGCAATTAATTTCTAAGCGTGTTTTAGGAGTAATCGCTCCAGATTGATCCAGAATGGAGGTCAGTGCTGAGTGCTGGTGGGAATTGAGACTGCCTCCCTCTTTTAATCTATCGTTAAACACATTTTAGCCACCAAGCAGAGAAAGAAGAACCAAAATGGAATCCATTTTTTTCTGAGTTTTTGAATGAGTATCTTGATGAGAGAGCACATTGATTCAATATCTTAACAAGAAAACCTGCAAAAAACTGTAAATACACTTAAAACGGGAACTTCAAGTTGTTAGACCCAGTTAATTTTAAAAATTTTGCAGGTATTTACACTTACTATTAATATGCATTATATCCCCAGATGTGTGGATATTTATTTGCTGGATTACATATTTCAACTTTCCAGTAATTTACATAATAAAAAAAAAACATTAGACAATTCTAAATGCTTCACTTTGACCAATCATTTTTCCCTACATCAGAAATATTTCCACAGTAAACTTTACTAATGCTTCAATGACAAACAAGCTAGCAGTTCATCTTCACACTGCATTTGTCTCAATCAATAATCTTAAATATTTAAAAATATTAAAATGTATCTGGGGTTCCAGGGAATGAGAAAATTGACATTTGTGGTGAATAATGTGAGTTGCTTTTGTGTTTCTGTGCAGATAACAATACGCATTTACACAGGTACAAAATGCACTATTATCTACATACATTTACACCTACTGTACATCGATTAAAAAGCAATACTATGAAACATATTAAACATAATAATAAAATAAATATTACATTATTATATTAATCACATTATAATATTTAAACTGTATTATATCAGCAGAAAAACAGATTTTAATTGCAGTACTATGATGGCACTTGGTTCTTAAGAACATGTATGCATGTGAGGGTATCTGTTTTTGCCCGTTGCATTATCACTTGAATATAAATGCAAGCAGAAAATCGGCTTTGTGTTTCTCCAGCCTATGTTGAACTGAGCAAGGTCATGTAACCAAATTGGGCTGCTCGACTGAACTCTGTGCTTTAAATGTTCTCAAAGAGAGATAGCAGAGCACATGAAGTGTTGACTGCAAAATACCTCAACATCTTGGTCAGTCAATTCTTGGCTAAAAACCCATTACTTCTTATAGACTAAATATATTTGAATGAATGATGTAGAGGCGTGTCATCCTCAAGGCTATTATATTTAATGCAGATATTTTAAAAGAGACCTGAACATATCACCTTATTTCTCAAAATGATGTATCATCGGGGTCTTTATATTATTTTCCATAATACGACTGAACTAGTGACACTTTGGTCAAAATCCTGCTTGATTTACACCTCTCATATATCTGTTTAGCTCAAGTGTTATGTTTTAATGCAATTAGCACTGGAAATGAAGAAATAAACATGAATTGGGGCATAATTAGTTTTAGATTATCCCCACCCGGATTGGTCATGCAGTTCATAAAAGGCCAATTATATCTCAAATTAATTATATTAGTCTATTATGCATAGGCACGCAGCTCACATCAACCAATAAACAACAAAATATATGAATATTGCATAGGGCAACGATATGAAGGCCTACAATTATTTGCATAAATGTATCTTGAATTTAAATTTTCTTGTTCTCAAAATTAAATAATATTAAAGCAACATCACAGTGTTTTTTGGCTGGCGGCTTTTATACAACAGTGAACAGTTCAACGATCATGATATATAAATAATTAAGGAAAAATCATTATAAAAAAATATATTTTATGTGAAGTTAATTTCTTGTGCAACAGATGCAGGATCTGTAGCTAGTATGAAAGCACCTCCATTCGACAATGCAACGGCGGCTTTGTTTCTGACCAACTGGCGTAACAAGAAGGCAGCTTGTAATTTAATTGGTTTTCATAGAATTATTCAATACCTAAACAATAAGCTAATATCAATAAACTTACGTTTTAGACACAATTGCCAGTAATTCCATCTGTGTTGCTCCGGCAACGGAAATCTTCAAACGAAGAAGAACCGTTTAACACCGACAAACACAGTGCTGTTTTTGTTTGTCGATGATTGACCATTTTTGAACAAATCACTTGAACAAAATGAACCAATGACTCATTCGTAAAATAATTCAGTAAGCAATCCAGCAAACTAGTCTTACTATTTCTACCATATACCATTATATTTTACCATATATTTTGAGAGTACACTGGTATGCTAGTACGCTATCCGAATCCAGAACTATGTTGTTTTTGAATGAATAAGCGTTTAATGATTCAAATGACTCACTCATTGAGTCACCTGCCGCCACCTACTGGCGATACAAATTTTTGAATAGTAGTGTATCACTGTTATCTCAAAAATATAGAGCAGCAATTTGATATTGCTGCTTAATATTCAAATATTAACCACAAATGATTAAGCACCAAATCATTGCAACACCATTTAAAACTCAGTGTTATCTATTTGAATGCTCTGTTAGGTCTATTATCTATATTTATATTGCCTGCCTACACTGTAAACAAAACAAAAAAACATCAACAAGTGGTTTCAACTTAAAATAATTTGCTACCCTGCTTACTTAAACTTTTTAGTTTAGTCATCTTGATATTTTAAGTTATTCAATGTTAATTTAAGGGACAACAGGAATATTTTAGTTGACTAAAAATATTCAGGCAGCAGGTTAACAAATTAATTGAAGTTTTTATAGTGAAATAATTCAAACAATTTAGATGTGTTTTGTGCTGTCTGTCATTCATGAAGTATAAGTCCCTGAGTAATTTGTAATTTCTTCTTACATGAGGTGGTCAGAGGTTAGACATTGCTAGATATTAATATCAGCTTTGCCCTGAGCAAGAATTAAACATTCACCTTCTCAGACATTTAATTTGCCCTTGAAAGTTCAGTTCAATCCATCACAGATAATGATTCTTACCTTCCCACAGGAAAACAATTAAGCATCCGACACCATGGGGTTTACCTCGTAGAGTTCTTGGGAAAATCAGCAGGTCTCAAACCCTGGAGGAGAGCAAATAATCAGTCATGGTGTAACGCACACTCACAGCACTGAAGAACTGAACAAGTCATACTTCAACCAAGGCAAGCAGCAACATATCACACATATACTTCCACTAACTAATGTATAGTTATTCATCAGTTACTTTACTTTACTTTTAGTCATTTAGCAGACGCTTTTATCCAAAGAGACTTACAAATGAGAAAAATGAACTAAAATTTTAATTTTAAATAAACATTAGATATACATATTTAAGAAGATTGTAATGGGTGTATTCCTTTAAGAAAACATGATTACGTAGCAGTTACGGGGGTTAATGGCACATGTTGGGTTCTGGGAGGGTGTTCACCACTTTCAGCAAGAATAAAGTGATTCCGTTGATCTGTCAAACAAGTTTGTTCATTAGAAATCATTACATGTGTCAGAAGTGCTTGACGAGCACACGGCCTCGGAAGGATGGCAAAATTCAACCCTCCGGAGTGTTTTTCATTTGATCGTCCAAATAAATGAGCTGACTGGAAACGTCTCAGGTTACATATGTAACCATGGTTCCCTGAATAGGGAACGAGACACTGCGTCCCCTAGGGGTCGCTATGGGGAACGTTATACCCACGCCGCCATGCTGAGGGGAGTGCAAGCCAATGTCGTGCAAAGGCGAGCACTAAGCCAACTCTACCAGGCTAAGGGAGTTGCCCATGGGACGGTTGATGCTGTCAGTGACATTACCCTTTGACCAAAGCCGAGCTGCATACCGGCAAAGGGAGTGGGGCCCAAGGCACAAACCTGGGCTTGACCAGCTCAAATAAGGGCACGAAGCTGCGCAGGCAACCCTACCCTATGGGATTTTAGAAAGAACGCAGAACATTCGATGTGTGAACTTACCACTGGGTGGATTTTAGAAAAGTGCCCAAAGTCTAGCGTGTGCACTTACCATAACGTGGATTTTAGAAAAAACGCAAAACACCTGATGTGCGAACTTACCACTGAGTGGATTTTTAGAAAGTGCCCAGCGCTTTAGCGTGTGCACTTATATATATTTGGTATTACGTTCTATGGTTCGGGAGTGGAGAACTACTCATTCCTTGGAGTGAGAGGGAACTCAGACGCTCAGAAGAGAGCGGCATGCTCATAGATGACCCTCTATGGTGAGGGGAGCAATGCTAGCTCGACCAACAAGACGAGCGACCCATCACCGAACTCTGGAGAGTGGAGAACTCAGACGCTCAGAAAGGAGCGGCATGCTCATAGGGGAGCAATGCTATCTCTACCAATAACGAGCTCTGGCTCCAAAGGGAGCGGCATGCTCATAGGTGACCCTCTAGGTGAGGGGAGCAATGCTAGCTCTACCAATAGCGAGATCTGGGGAGCGGAGAACTCATTCCTCAGAATGAGAGGGAACTCAGACGCTCAGGAGTGGGGCCCAAGGCACAAACCGGGGCCTGACCAGCTAAAATAAGGGCATGAAGCTGCGTGCGTAACCCTACCCTATGGGTTTTTAGAAAGAACACAGAACATTTGATGTGCGATCTTACCACTGGGTGGATTTTTATAAAATGCCCAAAGTCTAGCGTGTGCATTTACCATAACATGGATTTTTGGAAGTTCCCAGAGTTATTTTGCACTTATATATCTTCTGGCCGAAGAGAGACCTATGACAGAGCCCAGAAGAGAGCGGGATGCTCATAGGTGACCCTCTAGGTGAGGGGAGCAATGCTAGCTCTACCGACAGCGAGCTGGGGAGCGGGGAATTCATCCTTCAGAATGAGAGGGAACTCAGACGCCCCAAAGGGTGCGACATGCTCATAGGTGACCCTCTAAGGTGAGGGGAGCACTGCTAGTTCTACCGACAACGAGTTCTGGAGAGCGGAAAACTCATTCCACAGAATGAGCGGAAACTCAGACGCTCAGAAGGGAGCGGCATGCTCATAGGTGACCCTCTAGGTGAGGGGAGCAATGCTAGCTCTACCGACAACGAGCTCCGGAGAGCGGAGAACTCATTCCTCAGAATGAGAGGGAACTCAAACGCTCAGAAGGGAGTGGCATGCTCATAGGTGACCCTCTAGGTGAGGGGAGCAATGCTAGCTCTACCGACAGTGAGCTCTGGGGAGCGGAGGACTCATCCTTCAGTGGTCAGAAGGGAGCGGCATGCTCATAGGTGACCCTCTGGGTGAGGGGAGAACTGCTAGCTCTACCGATAACGAGCTCTGGAGAGCGGAGAACTCATTCCTCAGAATGAGAGGAAACTCACCTTTTTGTCTCACCTCGGTTAGGTGGAGTTTACGGTGGTTACAGGTGAATTAGAAAGGAATGAGAGGGCTTGCCTCTCTCTGACCCGCGCCTCTCTCTCACCCTAGCCGCAGGAGGGGGAGGGGCATGAGTCGCGAGACTAGCCTTCTGAGCCCATCTCTGTTCCTCAGACCGAGATGGGCTAGGACCCCTGGTTGTTCGGGCTCAGACCTGGACTTTATAAAACCTTATCCAGGTCTTTTCAGCAGATCAGATCGCCATAGTGTGCAATGAAGCGACGGTCTGACCTGCTGCTGCATATGCCCTGCCATTTAAGCAAGATTCAGGGGCTTAGATGGCAAGGAGGGAGCCTTGAGATAGGATGTCTTCCCACAGAGAGATAAGCTGGCTATCATCTCTTGCACAGGGGGCATCCCCTCATAGCCATTTCCACGCATCTCCTCAATGTCAGCATAACTAGTATGCTGAAACCTATGAATACGAGAAAAAAATTGCTTTTTCCACTCCTTCTCAACCTCCACATCGAGATTTTGAAGAAAGGAAGGCTCGCTCGAGCTGGGATTTATGGCCAGAAAGATTTATTTTTCTGATCCATAATCTCCAATAACTCGTTCATATGCAGTGCAGGAGGATTGAGAGGGTTCAGTCTCAAATTCCTCGCCCTCAAACATCTCCTGCTCTTCCTGGGCATATCTCAGCAGAGCACTAGCCGCTGAATCTGATGATGTCAGAAAGATCGCAATCCAGCAGCTCACTCTTTTTCTCAGCCGACGCGCGAAAAGGGGCTCTCTAACTCATCGGCCACATCCAACTGTGAACCCCATGATTTAATTCGCCTCCGTGCCTCGGCAGCGGTGGGTCCCGAATCGCGGGAAGCAGACGGCTGCCCCTCTTTCTTTGAAAAGAGGGACAGACGAGAGCGGGGCTTTTTCATAGAAAAAGCTCACAGTGCACGCAAATTTTCCCCTCAAGGACATCGCGTGCGTGCTCCTTGCCCAAACAAAAGACGCAAAGATTGTGTGTGTCATTGGGTGTCAAATAACGAGGACGCGGATCCACACACAATCTTAAATGCCTTGCTAGTGCTCGCCATTATAGAGAGAAAACTGTACTCTTACCAGAATGCACGCTTCAAACTAAAACAGTAAGTGAAGACGAAGAAGAGCATCCCTTCCCGGCATCCCTTATATTGCGGTCGTGCCGGTAGTGATGTCATGGGCTGTCGCCGGCCAACAAGTGGTGTTTTTATATTGTATGCTTCAGACACGAGTCACGCTGAAGGCGTTCCCCATAGCGACCCCTAGGGGAAGCAGTTCGAAGTTCCCATGAAAGGGAACAACGTTTTCAGTGCTTTCGGAGTGTTAACAAATTGGATAAAGAAGATGGGTTAGTCCAGGTCAGTTCATTGATCTATGCCATGGAAAATTAAGCCGAAGACATATTTAAATCATTCACCTTTAATGAGGAGGGTGACAAGAAGAAATTCGAAGTTGTGTTAAGAAAATACGACGAGTACTTATTCCCTAAATGAAACGTGATTCACGAGCGAGCCTGCTTTTATCAAAGAGTACAGCACCCTGGTGAAAAGGCTGAAACCTTTATTAGAACTCTCTATGATTTATTGGAACACTGTGACTTTGGTGAACATAGAGATGAACAGCAGCCTGAGTCAACATGGAACACTGGGACAACTTTGCCTCAACCCCCATTGACACAAACAGGACTGTTGATTAGATCTGGAAGAATGAGTAAACCAGTAGAAAGATTTAATTTGTGAAAAAAAGGAGAAAGAAGGAAAATATGCTAGCCATATATGCTTAATAGAAATTAAGAAATAAGTTGTTTTGTTTAAAGAAAATTCCCTAATACCAACGAGAAATGTTAAGGCATTAACATTTAATGCCTTAACATTTTAACATCGTAATGCTGTTCAGAGAAAAAACTGAAAAGGGGGGATGTAATGGGTGTATTCCTTTAAGAAAATGTGATTACGTAGCAGTTACGGGGGTTAATGGCACATGTTGGGTTCTGGGAGGGTGTTCACCACTTTCAGCAAGAATAAAGTGATTCCGTTGCTCTGTCAAAATAAGTTTATTCATTAGAAATCATTACAAAGATAAAGAAATGTAATACAAATTTCAAATGCATACAACAAATATTTCAAAACTAAACATTTAAATGAAAACAAAAAATAAAGCTAAAAACAAGTCAAAATATTAAATCAAGAAAAGGTATGAGTATAATAAAGATTATAACACAACACTAAAGAACTAAGTATACTTCTGTTTTGCATAGTAAGAATTGGTTATACAAACTAAAACAGAAGTGAAACGAGTAGTAGGAAAGAGGATAAATAAAATGCGATACTTATATCCCTTATATTCCGGTGTCCCTGCCCGGTGGAGTTGCATGGTAGAGTAGATGGACTTTACACTCTTTGGTCTTCACACGAGGAGGCTTCACACGACAACTGCTGCGGTATATTAAAGTTTTTTAAACCCATCTAACAAATCACTACATTATTTGAATTCAGCTGAATTACACTTTCCTGTTTATCACAACAAATGGCCAAGCAAGCTCAGACACTGACAAGAGATGCGATACAGTACGAGACCAAACGCGATTTCAGCAAGTCTCAACACAGTAAACAAAACAAGTGTTTCCTAGCAACAACAACTACACTAAACACTAATGAGGCAAGTAAATACACTTACGAGCTGCTTTTAACTTCCGCTGATAGATTGCTTCTGTCAAAGATTATTTCTTTACACTGTATTCTGCTGGCGCTTGAACACACTTTGCTGTTTATCACAACAAATGGCCAAGCAAGCGCAGACACTGACAAGAGACGCGATACAGTACGAGACCAAACGCAATTTCAGCAAGTCTCAACACAGTAAACAAAAACGATACTGAACAAAAAAGAGTACTGTCTGATGTAAATAAATTATTAGATACAGTATGTGCTAATGAAAATCACTGTAAAGGCCCGTACACACCGGGACGAATTTCGCGCACGTTATTCGCCGACGTTTAACGCCTCGTGACTAAACAAAGGGCGCCAATGTGAGTGTGCACACCGCCACGAAAAACGTCACGCGTAAAAGCGTCATTTTTTTTTAAACGCCTCGGGTTCGTTTTTTTGGTTTGACGCGCCGCGTCAAAAACTATCCGACCAATGAGATTGGCGCTTTTGCTCACGTGTCTGGAGCAGCTGAAGTTACAGTAAAACACAACTTGGGGGCGCTCAAACACAAAACAGTCTTGCTGAGCACACATACGTAACGACGAAGAAGATATACGCCAAGTAGCGTCTACACTGCCAGGAAGAAATAAGAAGACAAAGAAGATGCAAGGCAAGATGAATGTAGAGCTGCTGGCCTCGTTGGTGTCTGAACACAAAGAACTTTACGACAAACGCGACAGTGACTACAAAAATCTGGATAAAAGAGAAATGTTATGGAGTGTAATTGCAGAGCAAATGGGATTCGATGGTGAGTTTCATTTCACTTAATTGTCTTTCATGTACATAGGCTTGTAACTTTTCCCATAATCTTTTGACCACCGCCATCGTTTGTGTGCTGTAGTGGAGGAGGTAAAACAGAAATGGAAAAGCCTGCGAGATACATATACAAGAAAAAAGCGAGAAGATGATTGCCGAAGTGGACAGGCTGCTAAAAACAAGAAGCCATGGAAGTTTATGAAGGTGATGGAGTTCCTCGCAACATCAACTAAATTTCGAAGGTATTCACTTTAGAACATTACAATACATAGATGTGTGAGCTATACTATATGTTATGCATTGACATTAAACAGTGATTAACATGATACCATTGCATGTTCCCTGTTCACGATGCGATCACACCTCTAGTACAATATATTAGTTTGTGTTCTGTGTATAGGTAACCTCTGCTGAAATTTTGTTGCCAGACATATGGTACATTAAAATTAGTATGAATCTAAACTAAATTTGTAATCAAACATTAAGCTCTGGAGTATTTTGTCAAGATGGGTATGAAGTGTGGCATAGCCCACAGTGTGAGTTATTGTTTCTGATGTAAACTGAATTTGTCTTTACAGTGTTCACAGCAATATTTCTCCTGAAAACATGGATGAAGGGGTTGACCAAGTGGTGGTCCAAAATGAAGTGAGCGACAGTGAGGAGGCACCAGCAAGCACGTCTCCAGGATCATCCTTCACCAGCCCAACTGTGACAAGGTATAATGTAAACAAAAGAAAATGGCCAGAGACACCAGACTTCTTGGACAGGTACCTCTTATCCAAAGAAGCCAGGGAAAGCAAGAAAGAGGAAAACAGAAGAGAGAAAGAGGAGCGCAGAGAGCAACGAAGAGAGCAACAAAATGATGACAATTACTTGTTTGCTCTTGGTTTGATACCAGCACTAAGGAGATTGTCCCCAGCCGCACAGTCTTCGGTCAAGATCAAAATGCATCAGCTGTTGCATGATACTGAGTTTGGCCCGTCCTCTTCTGCTTTTTTTCCTCACCAGTCGCCGGCGTCCTACCATCAGGTCACCCCGCAGACCCCAACAAACTATGGCTGCTCTACTACAACTTCTTGGCCACACTAATAGATGTTTATTATAATCAGTTTATTTCTGTATTTTTAGTTTAATTTACATTCAAGAAATATAGTTGAAAATGTCTATTTCATAAATGTTTATTTGCACTACCGTTCACTTGAACTATTGTTACTTATTTGCACTGCTGTTTTTTTTTTTTTGCATATATATGCCATTTTATTTGTATTTTTATTTACATTTAAGAAATAGTTGAATAGTGTGCACTATTGTTCACTTGCACTACAGTCATTGTGACTTATTTGCACCACCTTTTCTGACTCCTTTTTTTACTTTTACTCTTGTGATTGTTATTGAACAAAAATAAATGTTTCATTTTTCAAAAAGTAATTGTGCATAAGTGACTTACTTGAAAATAACGTAACTTAACGTAATTTTGGGATTTGGCATATGTTTGTACATAATTTATTTTTTCACACAACACAACATAATATCTAAAATACAACAAAGCAACAGACACATACTCAACATCTCAAGGTCAGAATCAAAAGGGAGGGGGAGAGGGAAGGACAACAAGAACACTAAAGTCACTCCTTTATACAATCACGTATGTCCAACAAAAAACACTGCTGCCAAGCATCAATGGTCGAAGGCCTGGCCCCACCGACTCGCGCAGTTGAACATTCACATAACACTATTTGCAGGAGGCTACGGATCCAATATGTTTTTCTACACGTGTGGTGTAAACCAGTTCTAGATTATTGTCTTCACAGCTGTAAAACCAGCAAACAACATTCTTTTTTACATTGAACTAATACAGAGACCAGAATCATCTTTGAGAAGACACAAACTTGGGTTAACAGACCAATCAATTCGCAGTAATGATGACAAAACCAGGTTTGGGCACAGCATTGTGCAGGGAATGAGAAAATTAACAAAGAAAATGTTTATTCAAAATAAACATTTTCAAAATAACAAATGTATCTGTAAATAAGTATATGTTGAAGTGACCAAATACTATACATTTAGCAAAAAACTATGCTTTAACTTTGATAGAACATGTTAAATCAAAAATATTTAATTTGGTGTGGTGAGTGCTGGCATATATTAACTAATCAGATGCAATAGATTTGATAGTGTATTCAGGTTCACAGAAATTGTGTATATATATATATATATATATATATATATATATATATATATATATATATACACACACACACACACACACTCACTAGTGGTTTTCACAATGGGAAATCTAATGAACATAGCTCAAATTTACAGTTTGATTTTATCTGTTCCCCAGACCATGGTTCACATGGTCATACTGCCAAGCAACTTCGCCTGCTGGTGAGTTGAAATACTCTTTGTACAGTTCTCTGACATTTTGTGCCTCCACAGATGCCCGCTGCCCCCTACAATTTTCAAAGCCTTGTAGTGTTTGCTCACAATCATGGTCATCCTCTGTGGCATGATTCTGGTCATTTCCGTTCGGGCGCAAATAATTGCACAATGCACAAGCAGCTTTAACAACTTTGTCAACAACACTTGGTTGAACCTGTAAATTTCTTCGGAAAACCCGGAAGCGTTGACTGAGGATGCCAAATGCATTTTCAGAGATGCGCCGTGCCCGAGACAAACGATAGTTGAAAATTCTGTTGTCTGTGGGGAGGTGGCGTCCAGGGTATGGCCGGAGGAGATATGTTTCAGCGGAAAAGCTTCATCCGCCACAATGACATGGTTAACTTTTCCCAGCTCAGGAGCACCTGGAAGTTCACTTGGTGGGGGAACATTCAGGGTTCCATCTCTGAGTGCCTTTCCCAGCACAGAATTGGCAAAGATGCCTCCATCACTGTTGCTGCCATAGCTCCCCACATCAACCACCAGGAAGCGGTAATCTGCATCAACTAAGGCCAGCAATACAACTGAGAACGTACCTTTATAATTAAAGTAGAGAGAACCAGAGTTTGCAGGGGCCTGGATGAATATGTGTTTCCCATCCATGGCTCCCAAGCAATTAGGAAATTCCATCTTTCATGGAACCTCCTGGCTGTACTCCTCCACATCTCTTCAGTAGGTACTGGCAAATGTTCATCTCTGAGGCAATGCCACAATGCATCACAGGTCTCACTCACTATCGAAGCCACAGTTGACACACCAAGTCGAAAGCTGTACGCAATAGTGCGGTACGAGTCCCCAGTGCTTAGAAAACTGAAATAGAAATAGACAAATACTAGTTTTTAACAACGCTTAATTTATAATTTTTACAACATTCATTGAAATGAATAACAATGTAGACGAACTCACCGTAAACACACGACCAAACGCTGCTCTGGGTCGATTGGTTTACGGTAGTGTGTGTGTTCTTTTGTCAGCGAAGGAGCCAGTTGTTGAAGTAAATATTCGAACTCACTGACGGACATTCTAAAATACCCCTGAAAACGCTCATGATACATTTTCAGCTCTTGTACCAGTCGATAGAACTCCCCATGTTCTTCTCTTCTCGTAACTATGGGATGTATCCAATATCGGCGTCTTTTCCGGTGTCTTTCCTCATTCAACAGAACAATAATTTCTTCATCGCTGGAGCTGCTGGAGCTGGAGCTACTGGTGCTTGAAATATCCATGTTTTCTTTGTATGATTTTGACAAGCGTGTAAATACTTTCTCTCTTCTTCTGAGTGACAAGCGAGTGTCAGAAGCGTAAAGTTGCGCAGCGCCACCTTGTGTACCGGGGTATTTCTGTTTTACATTAAGCGCCATCTAATGTCAGGGAATGAATTTGCATGTTCACTCGGCTAATCGTCAGCGAAAATCGCTTGGGTGTGAACACAAAAAACGCGTTGAAAAACACTGGCGAATAACGTGCGCCGAAATTCGTCCCGGTGTGTACGGGCCTTAACGGTGAAGGTGGTGGCGTTAAAGGGCTTTTTCCTTGCTAACTCTGCTCTGACATTTTAAATGTCAGTATGCTATAATGCCATATTGGAATAATAGTATCTTAATATAGCTAGTTGTGCTGCTTTATTTTTTTTAGAAAGGTTTTATTTGTAAATTATTAATGTCTCTATCCTGTTGTTTGATCAATTTAATCGTATTAACATAGTTTACAGAACATTTGTGGGCATATATAATTGTATTATTATTAGTATTTCGATTTTAGAAATACATTTAATATGAACGGACCTTCAACAGAACAATATTTATTTGAAATAGAAACATTTTGTAACATTGTAAATGCATTTACTGTCACATTTGTATTATTTTAAAGCACCCTTGCAGAATGCAAAAGTATTAATTTCTTTAGTAGCATACAGGTGCATCTCAATAAATTAAAATGTTGTGGAAAAGTTCAACTTAATTCAACTCAAATTGTGAAACTCGTGTATTAAATTAATTCAATGCATACAGACTGAAGTAGTTTAAGTCTTTGGTTCTTTTAATTGTGATGATTTTGGCTCACATTTAACACAAACCCAACAATTCACTAAAAACTTGTATTATTATTGGTCTTATGAAGTATTTTAATTTGTTGAGATAGTGAATTGGTGGGTTTTTTGTTAAATGTGAGCCAAAATCATCACAATTAAAAGAATTGTGAAACTTTTCCACGACATTCTAATTTATTGAAATGCACCTGTATATAGAAATGCAGAGTGGGCAATGTGAATATTATTCCAAATATCATTTCAGATAATAAAATGATCACAATGGATTTGTTATTTTAAAAGAAAGTAAAAGGAGTTTGTACTGGTATTTTAATAATAAACTTTTACAAGATAATGTTTTTTGTGATAATTTTACATTTTTGGGGGAAATGTGGAGAATGCAAAAAGCTAATTATGCTGATATTAAACAATGGTGGGGCATTGTAAAAGTGCAAATTAGAGTTTTCTGTCAGCAATATTCATCATATTCAAAAAGGACATTATAGACCAGGATACAGGAATTGGAGGCTGAGATTTCTGATATAGAGGAGGAAATGATGGCGAGGAATGGACTAATGGTCAAAAAAAAGCTTTGGTTAAATAATTTCTTATATGATAAAGGGAAAGGTGCCCTTGTTAGGGTGTGATTTATCCACAACAAAGACACTATACAATTCTTCTTCAATTTAGAACGAAAGACTAATCAAGGAAAATTGATGGTTGGTTTAAAAAAAGATGATTGTGTTATTACATGTGACTCTTATGAAATGAGAAGAATTGCTGTCGATTTTTATTCTGATTTGTATTCAGCTAATGACACAGATTCTAGATGTATGGATTCATTATTTTCATGTCTTAAAAATCTGACACCTGAACAACAGGAGGTGATTGATTTACCAATTACTTTTCAAGAAGTTACACAAGCTGTAAAAGGTTTATCATCAGAGAAAGCTCCTGGTCTAGATAGGTTTCCATTTTATAAAGTTTTTATAAAGTTTTATAAACATTTTTATAAAGTTTTATAAACATTTTATTAACATTTTTATAAAGTTTTATAAACATTTTTGAAATGTGATTGGAAAATATTATTTTGAAATGCTTTTAAGTTCAATACAGACCTAAACGTTTTTTAAAACAGTAACGGTATTGTCTTTGTTACCGAAGAAAGATGATTTGTTTTGTTTGAAGAATTGAAGACCTGTTGTATTAATGTGTGTGGATTATAAAGTATTTTAGAAATGTATTGCCAATAGATTGAATAATTATATGGGTGTATTAATCATTAAAGAACAACCGTATTGTGTAAAGGGGCGATGTATTAATAAGGATAATTTATTTTTAATAAGAGATATAATAGATTATGCAATGTATAATGAAAATGATTTGGGGTTAATATCTCTTGATCAAGAAAAGGCGTTCGACAGAGTTGAACATGCTTATTTGTATGATTTACTGAAGGATTTTGGTTTTGGAGATGGTTTTATCTCATGGGTTAATTTATTGTACAATGAAGTTGAATGAATGGTCAAAATAGATGGAGGTTTACGTGTTCCTATTAATTTAAAAGAGGAATGAGGCAAGGATGCCCTCTTTCAGGGCAACTGAATAGCCTTGTAATTGAACCCCTTCTGTGCAAATTAAGAGAGCAGTTGACTGGTTCACATATTGAGGGGTCAAATATTTTAAATTATGTAAAATGTTCAGCTTATACTGACGTAACTGTAATAATTAGGAACAGTGAGGATATTAAAGTTGTTTTAGAGAATCTTAAATGTTATGGAAGAGCATCATCAGCATAAATTAATTGGACTAAAAGTGAAGCCTTATGGTGTGGTTCAGAGAGATTTAATTTCCCACAGCTGCCTAATAATGTTATTTGGAGAAGAGATGGATTTCAGTTTCTAAGAGTGTTTTAGATTCTGGGACATATACGGAAAACAGCTGTCCTATAGGGGGAGGCTCCTAATAGTCAATAATCTTGTTGCTTCAACTTTATGGCATAAAATGGCTGTATTGGACCCACCTGCTGTTGTCATTAAGGACATTCAAAGATGTCTTGTTGACTTCTTCTGGACAGGTAAGCATTGGCTGAGACCTGCTGTACTCTACTTGCCTCTTAATTAAGCGGGGCAAGGATTAATTGATATTGGTTGTAGGATTGCTGCTTTTAGATTACAAGCTGCCCAGAGACTTTTGTATGGGGAAGATGTCTGTTGGGTTCATGTGGCTGGTGGTCTTTTGAGGAAAGGAGGACGACTGGGATTAGACCGACAATTGTTTTTAATAAATTTAAATGATGTTATATTAGCTGAAATAACTCATTTTTATAGGTCAGTTTTAAAATCCTGAAATGTTTGGAGAATTGTTCGAGAACAAGGTATTGTAAGTGGATCATGGATTAAAGAGGAACCTCTTCTTTATAATCCGTCTTTACCTATGAAAAGCTTGAACTTCCATTCCATGCAAGATGCTATGGTCAAAGCCCAGTTTATAAAAGTTTCTCATCTTTGGAGTAAGAGTGAATGTTTGTCTTCAAAGGATATTGCATCAAAGCTCGGTATTAAATCACTCCGTGTTGCGGAAAGATTAAGGAATTAATTAATGTCTGCAATACCACCAACATTTACAGAATTGTTGAAAGAGGAAACAATACAGCAATGTATTAAAGTGATGGTTGAATTTCCAAATTTAGGGGTGAGTGCAGCTGTGGAGACAAGTGCAGAAGATGAGGGGAAGCTGTTGAGTTTTAAAACTCCAGAACTTAATTTGTTTGCTGACACAGGAAAGAGAGCATTGCATCATACTTGTGTAAAAGTGATGCATTTTGAGTCATTCAAATGTGTTCCAGAATCTAAATGATAAGGGATAGAGATTTGTGATGGGTCACCTAAGAGCAATTAGAGGACTTTATATAAATGTCCTATTAATAAGAGAACTGATGATCTTCAATGGCGTTTAATACATGGGATATTAACTACTAAGAGACATATGGCACATATTGACCCAACAGTAAGGGATGAATGTATTTTTCTTTTGAGCATGAAGATGTGTATTGTTTATTTTTGCAGTGTGAAAGATTGAAGCCAATATTTTTATTGTTGGAAGAATGGAGTATAAACTTGATGAATTTACAGTAAATGCATTTTAGTTATGGCCCGAAGTATAAGTATCAAATAGAGGAATATATGTGTTAATTCCTTTTTTATATGGTCAAGCAATGTTAGCTGTGTGGCTAACAAGGAATGAAAAGATCAATGGATTGTTTATACTGATGTTAATATGACTTTAAGAGGTTTGATTTCTGCCTGGCTTACTGTTGAGTTTGCATACTATAAAATGGTTGGAGATCTTGATACTTTTACATATACTTGGGGTTGGAATGATGTTTTATGTGAATTAGAAGATGGAGTTTTACTAAATGAATTTCTGACTTGTGTAAGTTGGTAATTTGTGTTTTTTTGTGAATATTGATTTATTGTAATGTAATAATTATTAAAATAAAGAAAGACAAAGTCTCTCTCTTTCTCTCTCTCTCTCTATATATATATATATAGATGTTGGCGAACACTTACAAGACCTTTGAAATGTTAAGTTAAAGAAATATTAAAAACGTAAGTAGCGATAAACGGGGTTCTGCCCATTTATCCCTGGAGGCTGGTGCAAAACAGGGACAAGGAAGGCCTCCAGGGCTGATCAGGCAATTCAGGAGGTCTTGGCGAAGCAGGGAGTCTAGGGAGCCTGGGAGACAACAGGATGAACCAGGTTGGAACAGACAGAGACAGGAGGGGCTTGGAGCAGGAGGTGTTAGGCGGGACCCAGGCCACAGCCATAATGGCGTCCCACGGTGGAGCCGACGAAAGGAGGATCCATGGAGGAGGAAGGGCTGATGACTCCAGGGGGCCAACTGACTGCAGCAGAGCAGGTGGTGGAGGAGGAGGAGGATATGGAGCTGATGAGCCAGGCGATGGGGAAGATCCGAAGGCCGAGGTGGAACTGATGGCTCCGATGACCGACGCGTGGATCCAAAAGGCGGGTGGAGCCGGAGCGTCAGAGGACCAAGATGGAGCCTAGGGGATGGGGGAGCCGGAGGGACGAGGTGCAGGATGGTTAATGCTTGACCAAGAGCCGACGGATCGATGTGCCGAGGTGGAGTCTGGGGCTTAGAGGCTGGAGACGAAGGCAAGAGATTCTCCAGCCATGATGACAATGAAGGATGGCAGACCCGCAGAGCTTGCAACGTACAAATGGTGGGCTGAGGGCAGACGACAGCTATGGAGGAGGCAGGAGTAGGCGGGTGAAGGGTTATTTTTGAGCTTCCGGACTTTCTGGGCTGGACGTGGAAACAGGAGCCCTCTCTGGGCTAAACTCAGGAACGGGAACACTATCAGGGCTGGACAGGGGAACAGGAACCCTCTCTGGGCTAAACTCAGGAACGGGAGCCCTCTCTGGGCTGGACGTAGAAACTGGAGCCCCCTCTTGGCTGGACATAGAAACCGGAGCCCTCTCTATGCAGGAAGAAGGAGGGAGGAGAGAATTAAGAAATATGTATATATATATATGTATATATATATACAGTGGGGCAAAAAAGTATTTAGTCAGCCACCAATTGTGCAAGTTCTCCCACTTAAAAAGATGAAAGAGGCCTGTAATTTTCATCATAGGTATACCTCAACTATGAGAGACAAAATAAGAAAAAAAAAATACAGAAAATCACATTGTAGGATCTTTAAAGAGTTTATTTGCAAATTATGGTGGAAAATAAGTGTTTGGTCAATAACAAAATTTCATCTCAATACTTTGTTATATACCCTTTGTTGGCAATGACAGAGGTCAAACGTTTTCTGCAAGTCTTCACAAGGTTTTCACACACTGTTGCTGGTATTTTGGCCCATTCCTCCATGCAGATCTCCTCTAGAGCAGTGATGTTTTGGGGCTGTCGCTGGGCAACACAGACTTTCAACTCCAAAGATTTTCTATGGGGTTGAGATCTGGAGACTGGCTAGGCCACTCCAGGACCTTGAAATACTTCTTACGAAGCCACTCCTTCGTTGCCCGGGCGGTGTGTTTGGGATCATTGTCATGCTGAAAGACCCAGCCACGTTTCATCTTCAATGCCCTTGCTGATAGAAGGAGGTTTTCACTCAAAATCTCACGATACATGGCCCCATCCATTCTTTCCTTTACACAGATCAGTCGTCCTGGTCCCTTTGCAGAAAAACAGCCCCAAAGCATGATATTTCCACCCCATGCTTCACAGTAGGTATGGTGTTCTTTGGATGCAACTCAGCATTCTTTCTCCTCCAAACACGACAAGTTGAGTTTTTACCAAAAAGTTCTATTTTGGTTTCATCTGACCATATGACATTCTCCCAATCCTCTTCTGGATCATCCAAATGCTCTCTAGCAAACTTCAGACGGGCCTGGACATGTACTGGGGGACACGTCTGGCACTGCAGGATTTGAGTCCCTGGCGGCGCAGTGTGTTACTGATGGTAGCCTTTGTTACTTTGGTCCCAGCTCTCTGCAGGTCATTCACTAGGTCCCCGTGTGGTTCTGGGATTTTTGCTCACAGTTCTTGTGATCATTTTGACCCCACGGGGTGAGATCTTGCGTGGAGCCCCAGATCGAGGGAGATTATCAGTGGTCTTGTATGTCTTCCATTTTCTAATAATTGCTCCCACAGTTGATTTCTTCACATCAAGCTGCTTACCTATTGCAGATTCAGTCTTCCCAGCCTGGTGCAGGTCTACAATTTTGTTTCTGGTGTCCTTTGGCAGCTCTTTGGTCTTGGCCATAGTGGAGTTTGGAGTGTGACTGTTTGAGGTTGTGGACAGGTTTCTTTTATACTGATAACGAGTTCAAACAGATGCCATTAATACAGGTAACGAGTGGAGGACAGAGGAGCCTCTTAAAGAAGAAGTTACAGGTCTGTGAGAGCCAGCAATCTTGCTTGTTTGTAGGTGACCAAATACTTATTTTCCACCATAATTTGCAAATAAATTCTTTAAAAATCCTACAATGTGATTTTCTGGATTTTTTTTCTTATTTTGTCTCTCATAGTTGAGGTATACCTATGATGAAAATTACAGGCCTCTCTCATCTTTTTAAGTTGGAGAACTTGCACAATTGGTGGCTGACTAAATACATTAAAAATAAATCATTGTGCAACTTTTCACGCAAGATGTATTATTATTATTTACCCCCTCCCCCCTTTTTAAAGTTCACTTTGCATACACTTCGACAACTTAAAATAAGACAAATGAAAATTCATATTGCATGCATATTCATCTTTAATTGATTTAGTTTTAGTAATATCAACATAAACCTTTATTTTTAGTTACACGTTTCTCATTCAGTTTCATTGCAACTTTGAAAATAATATTTATTTTTTGTTTATTTTAATTGTTTTTTTAAGTTGTTCTCTTACTATCTATATGCTATTCACGCTTTAATTACCAATTAATTAACAAAACGTGAATAGCACATTTCTATTTGACAAACCGAATTTAGACATCAGAATTTGGTATTTCTGGTAATTGTATAAATTATATATATATACAAAATATATAAATATATAAAAAAACACATATACATATATATATATATATATATATGTGTGTTTTTTTATTATTATTATTATCATTATTATTATTATTGTGCTCCAAAGCCATGATTTTGAATGGAAAAAAATTACTTGCTGATGCTCACTCCACAAATTGCTTTAATTTCACATGCAAGAGTTTAATGTAAGCACATGTCTGAACAGGAACAGAACCTTGTGTTCCCCAAATACTCATTGAAAAGCTTGTTAGCATTTTTCAGTGTGGAAAAGGAGAGTCCAACTGTGAATCACAACTTTTGCTCATAACCCACAGTGCTACAGGCTGATGTGCACGAGTGCATGTGACTGACACAGCCAGCAGAAGGCAGAGCAAAGGAGAAAATAACAAAATAATGAAAACAGGAAAGCAAGTGAGAGAGACATGTTTCAATTTATTGAGATTAGAAATCAAGATCAAACAGCGGATGGATTTGCATAGCCCAGGGTTGTCTGTGGCCCACTTTCCCCTGCTCTCCTGAAAGACAGCCAGCGAGTGCCATTATCTGTGTTGAGGTTCCACAGCTCAGGGAAAGAGCGAGGTTGGCAGTGGCACAACCTCCAGTGTTCGGGCCCTCAGCCTGTAAGGAAAGAGTGGCACAAATCAGCCTCCGTTTCTATATTGTCAGGCTGATCTGTATTATATGATGCAATTTTAAATTTGATTAGCGAGCTAAAATAATTCTGAACGTGGCTGAATATTGCAACCTGGAGACTAATCTCATCCATTTCCTCTCTTTTGTTCCTTTTGTCTGGTTTTAGAGACCAGTTTTTATGAGTATGAGATTAAATACACTAATGAAGTTGTTGGCTTAACATTAAAAAACCAAGGTCTTTTTTGTGTGGGTGCCAATACAGAATGTAACAGGAGGGAATTCACTAAGAATGAATCATATTTGATTAAAGCAGCATTTACTTGCTATCGCTGTCTTCTTTGTTTTAGCACCCATGGGTTTATGCAAATAAGTGAAAAGCTGCCAAAAATATGCTTACTGCAACTTAAATGCACACACACTACCACAATCTGGCGTAGGCTAATTTACTGGAACTGTACACCAATGCAGTCCAGAAACCTGAATCGCCATATGGCTCTTGAGTCTTTAAAATGCTAAAAGTTTGTTCGCCTACATCACATATTTAGCTTAGAGATGTCAATTTATCATGCTAATATGGTGCAATTAAAAAACCGTATTAAAATTATTAACTTATAATATTCACTGCCCGCCATCTACATCTGGCTGCGTGATGTAGTCTCTTAGAATCCATATGTCCTAAAATTCTATATGTCCTAAAAGATATGAGGGTAAAATGGGATTCACCTCAGTCGCCAGCCACCACAATCACCCGATCACAATCTCCTGAGTTCTGATTCCCCGCACCTGTCCCCTGCAATCAAGACACCATTCAAAAGCACGCTCCATCCTGTCACTCACTGTACGGTCTACCGTTCGCTACCTTGAACAGTTCCCAGGCCTTGTATGCGACCCTCTGTGAATACTTACACTTTTGGACTCCAAACCTTAATTCCGCTACTCTCCAGCATAGCCTTCTCAGTTCCTGGTCCCACTCTCCTTCATTCCTGCAAAGACAACAAACCATCAGCATTCAACTAAGCTCATTGAATGGTCTCTTCAACCATATCTTCACCTGCCATTTGATCCTCATTATCTTCATTCATTCCTGTCGATAGATAACCTGATTATCCACTTACCTGTTGTTTCTGGCTCAGTTTACGACATGTATGTTATTTTTTCTTATATTTTAATCATATGATACAAGTTTACCAATATCACACAAGCAAGAATGCTTGTTTCCCATGTCTGCACAATTTCAAATATGATACTGATTTCATAAAATCATTTAATAAATAAGTTAATATTGCATTACACTTTAGACACCATATTGTCGGTTTGTTTTGTTTATTTAATATTTTATTTTGTTGAAGACAACAGCATAACTTTTGTATGCCTTTCTCATGGTTTTGTTACTAATTTAATCACATTTTTGAATTGAATGAATAGTTCACCAAAAAACAAAAATTACCCCTAGTTTTACTCACCCTCAAGACATCCCTTGTGTATATGACCATTTTCTTTCAGATGAATACAATTAGAATTATATAAAAACAAATATCCTGGCTCTTCCAAGCTTTATAATAGCAGTGAATGAAAGCCCAATAAAAGTGCATAAATTCCTCATTAAAACTACTCCACGTGGGGTTAATAAAGGCCTTGTAAAGCTATTTTTTGTGTGTGTTAGAAAAAAAAATCCATATTTAAAATTGTAACCTCTAGCTTCTGCTAACTGTTATGTAGAAGCACATCGAAAAGACGAAAACTAAACATCAGTTAATTGGAATTAGGAGCATAAAACGAGGATTTATATATACAAATTTAGGAGGATTTGGATATAATGGGCCCTGGTTGCAATGGATGCTCTGTCAAACTCCAAAATGTGTTTATTTTTAATAATAATAAAAAAATAACTGTTTTGAAAACTTGATTATAAAGTTTTTCCCAGTCTCATAAGAAGATGGCACCCACAGCCGAATCATCCATCCACCCATTTTCCAAAACACAGGTATAAAGGTTTAATTGATTTCTGAATATCTTAAGGTTTATACATGCTAGTTTCCATGCCAGAGTTCATGATAAATATTTTCATTTCTACTTGAGCTGCCAGTTCTCTTTTTAAATGATTAAAAGAACACTCCACTTTTTTTGGAAATAGGCTCATTTTACAACTCCCTAGAGTTAAACATTTGAGTTTTATCGTTTTTAAATCCATTCAGCTGATCTCCGGTCTGGCGGTAGCACTTTTAGTTTAGCTTAGCATAGATCATTTAATCGGATTAGACCATTAGCATTTGGTCATCAAAAACCAAACAGTTTCGATATTTTTCCTATTTAAGGCTTGACTCTTCTGTAGTTACATTGTGTAATATGACCGATGGAAAATGAAAAGTAGCGATATTCTAGATGTACATTTTCTATGACTTTACACTCATTCCGGCATAATAATCAAGGAACTTTGCTGCTGTACCATGAGTGCAGCAGGCGCAATGATATGACACAGTGCCTGAAAGTAGTCCCCAGCTAAATTCTGACTGACTTATATATATATATATATATCCCACAGGGAACTTATATCTCAAAATTTTGAGTTTATTTCTTATAAATGTGAGTTTATATCCTAAATTGAAACATTAGTTGCACAAAGTTACTAGTCTCCATGTGATGTTGATTTACTATATGACACGATATAAATATATAATTTTTTTGCCCCTATATCTTAAATTTTGTGATCATTCTAAATGCATTTTAACAGACTGAATCATGCAGTGAAAGCACGGTCTCTAAATGAGTGCACTTTTTTTTTGTTTTAGGCAGAATACTGATCCTTTCAAATCGCACATAATTAAAACAACAATTATGATATTATTGCAGACTATATCGCGCACCCTGCTCCACTGTCTTTTTGGCAAATTTTTGCAAAACCTTTTGCTAAACTGTCAAAGCTTTGTTTTAACCACCGATGCAATGATGCAAGTACCTTACCTCTACATGCTTCCGAAGGGTTGATGTCAAGCTTTTGGAAGCTGCTAGTTTGGTCTCCCTAGGCAAACACAGCTTACACTGCATAATAGAGCTTACATATGGCCAGGGGTTCACTTCATTTCCTTCGAGTTCAACTTCAGCCGAATACGCAGAGTTTTGTTTTCAGCTGGGTCTGCACCTTAACGCCTGTCTTGTCCATCTGCATCTTTCTTGTAGTTTTAACGCCAGTTTGTTCTCCTTCCCATTATTTACTGCAGTAGTTTCCAGGGAGATAATATTTCATTAAAAATTTTTACTCAGAATTTAATGCGTTTTAAAATGTAGCAAAGTGCAAAATATAATATACTTGTGTAGTACTTGAGTGGACAGGCCCACATTACTATGGACTCTCACACATCAAAGGAACATGATACGATTATTTTGTTGAACATTTGCAAGTCGTAAATGTCAACCAACTCCAATAATGACACTGCTCCGTCTGGAGGACCCCTTTGCTAATCTCTGAAAAATACACAGGAAGGGAGAGATGTATGGAGCCACATCCTTGAGCGACCTAATAACTGACCTTTCCTTACCAGATACACTTAGAAACAGAATTGCATTGTTGTTCCTTTGACTGGCTTACCATAAATAAACACAGAAGAAAGGAACTTCTTATTTGGAGATAGGACAGCGACCACAAACTCCAAGATCTCCTGAACATTAATGCATAACTCAATGATGCTATCAACGAGGAAGGCGGGTTTACGATGAGACTCCGAGCTGAGAAAATCACCAGACTTCCACAGAAAATGACTTCCTGACCCCTGGAAAGCCCTGTCCTCCTCTGGAATGCCATAGGAACCGTTTTGTTAATTTATTGTGCAGACAAAGAACGAGCAAACTGTTATGGACTTTATGCCAAAAGACAATTAATAGCCGCTGCTGTTATTATAGCAACATACTCAAGAGACAATATATATTAAGGTTGTATTTTATATCTTGTATAAGCTTGCTTTGAAGTGGAGCCTATGGTATTTTTTCTTAACCTGTGATGTATTACTGTTCCCTGTAAGGTTATAACTATATTTTAGTTTCATATGGATGGTTGTGATAAATACAAATCAGTGGTGCAACAGATTTGGTGCTATTATAAATGGGTAAGCATGTGATAACACTTTACATAAGTATTAAACTCTTAGAATTCTCCACATGGAAGATCACAGAGTAGATTAGGTATGTCCAAAAGGAACAGTATGGGCGGAGCTCCGCCCCACAAGAACAATCTGATTGGGACAGCCGCCCGTGGGTGGACCCAAATCGGGCTGTTTAAAATGGACACAGAAGCTTTTAGCTTTAGCTTTTTGCTCTCACTCGCTGCTCGCTGATTTGCTGGAAGATGTTAATGGTCGCTGGACGACTCGTTAATAAAGTATAAATTATAAATTAAATATTAATATCACTTCGATCACTTCAATCAGTAATATTGAAACTTTAATAAATTATTCCCCAAAGCTGAAATAATAGCTTCATAAATGTATTACACTTAAGTAAAAGTAAAATTACAGATTTTTTTAATACATTTTTAAAAGTAGAAATACATTTACATGTATGCATTTAACAGACGCTTTTATCAAAGCGATTTACAGTGCATTCAGGTTATTCATGTTTTGTATGTGAGTTCCCTGGGAATTGAACCTACAGCCTTTTGCGCTGCTAACGCAACGCTTTACCACTGAGCCACAGGAAGACAAAGAAGCTACTCAATTACAGTAACACGAGTAAATGTAATTTGTTAATTTTCACCTCTGTTATGTTTGATATGCATTATAGTTTTGTATCATAGCTATAATAGTTGTACATTTTTTATATCTTTATTTCCTATCTTTCTCAAGTGAACCACATTTTAGTTGGCATGTCAAAACTGACAAACCTTTGATACTACAGTATTTACAATTGCTTGTTGCCAAACCTTAAGTAAGTACTTTAATTCTGATTTAGGGAGGGTTAAGTACTCTAACTTACTACATTTAATGGGTAACTTTCTGGGTTTGAGATGGAATTGTATTTATTTATTTATTTATTTTGTTGTGACGTTTTGAGAACACAGTGAAGTGACAGGTAGAAATGTATGAGGTAAGTTGGACCTTCTCCTTCACTGTCACAACACAGTCCTGTCTGACGTCACTCAGTCATTGTTGTCTTTTAAAAGTCCATGTCTTATCGATTTGTCGTTTGAGTGATTCTGATGGAACAACCATTAGTTTACACCAAGTCTGTCTTGACATGTCTTTCAAGCAAACAAACTGCAGTCATTTTCCCCTTTTCCCAATTCCCGCGTACCAATACTCTGTTCTCCCGTTCGGGCTGGCTTGGGCCCCACGCACTTTTCAAAGTGCATCGATGCATCACTTCCCCACTCAGATCGAGTGGAATGTGCATCCTCAACTATCTGGACAATTGGCTGATTTTAGCTCAGTCCCTGGATATGCTTATCAGCCACATAGACTCGCTGCTTATTCACTTGGCAACATGCAGAAGAGCATTCTCGCCCCAAGTCAGTCCATAACATATCTGGAAGTATGTTTAGACTCCGTGGGGATGAGAGCCCGCCTCTCGTGAGATCGTGTGGAGATGAGAGCCGCCTCTCGCGAGATCGCGCGGTGGCCATTTTGTCTTCCCTGCGCCATTCAGGCAAGGCAGCTCTGTTAATTTGAAGGATTTTCAGAGACTGCTCGGACTCAGGGCGGCGGATTCAGCGGTATGTCATCTGGGATTATCACACATGCGCCCGCTGCAGCTATGGCTGGAATCTCGAGTCCCGTGGACGGCGTGGACTTCGGGATGTTTGTGCATCGCGGTCACCCGCGGCAGCATCGAAGCTCTGACGCAACCCAGATCTCTTCAGCCGGGGAGTTCCCCTGTGCTCGGTAGCGTCGCGCGTGGTGGTCACGACGGATGCATCGACTCACGGCTGGGGAGCAGTGGGGAATGCCAGCTTCTGGACTGTGGTTGAATCTCAGAGCCGGTGGCACATAAACCGCCTGGAGCTGGAAGCAGTCTTCTTAGCTCTAAAGGTTTTTCAGCCACAGCTGGAACAGCAGCATGTACTGATTCGCACCGACAACACGTCCGTGGTTTTGTATATAAATAACCAGGGAGGAATTCGCTCAAGGGCGCTGTGCAAGCAGGCAATGGACTGTCTTCCTCTTCATCAGAGCAGCGCACATCCCCGGTCTCCTGATCCGAGGGGCGGACATGCTTTCGAGGAAGGGGATTCCTCAAGGAGAGTGGGGATTGCACCCCGAGTCGGTTCCCGCTAACGTTACGGGAGAGCGGAGGTGGAGCTGTTCGCCACGAGCGAGAACGCACACTGCCCGCTGTTCTTCACTCCCCGCTGACATCACGCTGGCCAGCAGCCAGGCCGTATGCATTTCCTCCGATCAAGAAATGTTGCCACTGGTGTTATGCGAGCATCAGTGATACTCATCGCCCCGAACCAGCCTTGGTTCCCAGACTTGACAGAACTGCTGGAGGCACCGCGTTGGCCGATCCCCGTCAGGAAGCATATGCTATCCCAGGTGGACGGCTCGGTGTGGCACTCCGACCTCGAACTATGGAGCCTTCATGTGTGATTGCTTCAGGGATATCAGAGGAGATGGGCGCCTTATAGTCTCGCGTGCTCAGCACGCTCATGGAAGCGCGAACACCCTCTACAAGACGTTTGTATGCTTCAAAATGGGGAGTGTTTGTGAAATGGTGCGGTCAGGCTCATATCGACCCGGCTACTTGCACCATATCGTATGTTCTGAGTTTCCCGCAGTACAGACTGGATAGTGGATCGTTGCCATCGACACTGAAGTCTATGTGGATGGCCAATGCCGCGTTCGTTCCCAGCAGAGCGGGCAATCATTCGGTAAAAACACCATGGTGGTGAGTTTTTTTAAGGGGGCAACAAAGACTACATCCCCCAAATCCGCCTTCGTTTCCGCCCTGGAACCAGGAAGTGGTGTTAAGAGCCCTCTCACAGCCACCATTTGAGCCTTTAGCATCCGTAGGTTTGAAGGAGCTATTTAAAACTACAGTCCTTCTGGCCCTCGCTCGCTAAGCGCATAGAGGACTTACTCGCTTTTTCTGTGGACAGCGACTGCATTCGATTCGGACCGGGGACTACAGTGTCACTCTCCGGCCGAGATTGCCCCAGGACACAGATGGTTTCGCTGTCAGCCCTTGCTACTGAGTCATCGCCATCACAGAGTGCGGACGCCCAGACTACAGTTTGCCCCGTCAGAGCTTTGAGGATTTACATTGACCGCTCAGCCAATTTTTCGGCAATCGATCCAGCTGCGTGCTATGGTGGTTGTATGAAGGGCCGAGCCGTGTCGAAACAAGTCTGTCAAATGTTGTGGGACGCTGTCACGGAGGCATATACAAACCAAGGTTGGAAAATTCCCTCTGCACATTAGGGGCCATTCAACGAGGGCTATCGCTCCACCTGAGCGTGGTCAAGAGGTATGTGTATTCAAGATATTTGCTTGGCAGCCGGCTGGTCTTCGCAGAATACCTTCGCCAGGTTTTACAAGCTGGACGTTCAGTCGTTAGCCTCCCAAGTGCTGTCGGTGAGTAACTGATTCATGTTGCTACATTTTTTTGTGGGAGGTGCTGCTTGTACAGTACATTAAAACGCTGCCCTCTATGAGGTTGTTATTATTGTCAGCCCTGAGTTCAGTGCCGCGTACATGGTCATGTTATCGTATGCTGCTCAACACAGTTAACTCTATGTAGCTCCTATAATACTGTTATTGCTAAATGTGTTCTGCCCTGCTCTCAGCGCAGCCCATGTAGTCACTTGCCAGATATGCAAATTTAGTATACCTGAGGTGTAGGCGCTCATTGGCTTATCTCCACCTATCAGCTGTGAGCACGCCCTACGAGCGCCGTTATTGGTGGGAATTCTACCTCGCTGTGTAACCGGTACAGGCTGCCCGTAGCCTCTCTCACGGTGGGATTGAATAGCGTTCCCATAACGGAGAAATTATCCGTGATGTCTCGTGAAAGCTCGAAAGGGAATGCTCCGGTTACTATCGTAACCTCGGTTCCCTGAGAGCGGGAACAAGACATCACGGTGATCGCTGTGATAACTGCTCGTCCAGCCAAGCGGCGTTCAGTATCAGATTCTGATGTAATTGTCGCGGGCGCCACATTTATACTGCCTCTCGAGCTCGTACTTGCATGCTTCGCGACAATTGGCCAGTCATTTGGACCGGCGTGAGCCAATAGGTCTTCAGGAAAGGTTGGAGGGAAGGAGTTCCCATAACGGAGAAATTCTCTGTGATGTCTCGTTCCTGCTCTCAGGGAACCGAGGTTACGATAGTAACCGGAGCGTTTTCAATCATAGTTTAAAAACTGCGCGTGACCTGCGCGAGACAAGTTATACAGTGCGGTCGCGAGAATTGAGGGGACATCATTGCAATACTTGTGAGGTGCAATCTGTCGAAATAATTTATTTTTGAATAACTGAAAAACTAATCATAATACACATCTCAACGTTTAAATTACGTTAAATCTTACCTTTTATAAGGGTTTCTCTCTCTCTTAGATGCGTCAGCGATGCGTCTGCCAGCCATTCCGTGCATATAATATTCAAAGGCTGAAATAGCCCAACTTCCATCCTGATCTCCGGTTTAGTAAGGGGCAGTACTATGCATCCCGCCACCTATTGCACTGGAGTTTATTCAAAACGTAGTCTAGTGTTGAATATTACGGCAAACACACTAAAACGTCTTTATTTGTATATATATATATATATTTATTATCTTTAACATTTATACATTACTATATTAAAATGTAACTTGATAGTATGTGAATTTATGTTTAAATGATACATTACAACATGAAAAATCTAAATAGTTTGAATTTACAATTTGTTTACATAAAACAAAACCAGATGTTGAGTTTAGAATATATGTGACCCTCTCTGTAAAAACCAGGCTAAAGTCTAAAAATATAGTTCTGAGATAACGAGCATCAAAGTTTATTACCAACATTAATGTCACTATGATTTCAATATTTGACATGGCCTTACTCAGTCAATATTAAAGATACCAAGAATACATTTCCACAGACTGTTCTTTACAATATACACTCTCCATCCAGCATCCAATCTCTAAAAGAGGTCATTCTTGAAGAATGGAAAAAGATAGATCTGGCAAAATGTCGCCAAGACTTGGTGCTGTCATTAAAAATCATGGAGGCCATACAAAGTACTAGATTTAGTAGTTTTGTTGTGGGGTATACTCATTTTTGCATCACCCTAATTTGAGTAAAACTGAAAAATGTGTAATCTAAGTTATATTATTAACCTTACTTTCGTGTTATAAGTTAAACAGATGTTATATTAAACTTAGTCTTGTCAACATTTTGGAAATGGTTTTTGTGTTCATTTAGATAGTTTAAAATTGTACTTTTCAAAGGGGGTGTACTTCACGCTGAGCTGAGCACTGTATATATATATATATATATATATATATATATATAATGCAATCAAGGCTAGCACATTTTACATTCGATTATTCAGTGTGCCAGAATATTGTTAGACATATCTGAAAAACATTTGCTATTGCTTGTAAAATTGTTATTACTGACAGCTGACAATGTTTGATGTATAATGTATGTATATATGTATACTATAATTGATAATTAGCTTTATTAGAGCATTGCGAATTTATACAATGAAAATTATTTTTTTTTTATCTAGTTTTGATTACCATCTGATTGTTGTAAGTGATTAATCCAGCAGTCATTCTACATCTGTGATTTACCATGTTCATTAGACACAGAGTAGTCAATAATGATTGATTGAAACTGAATTTTAATTCTTCAGACATTTGTAATATCTCACATATTCAATTATGTTTCTTTCTTTCTCTTTTGCTTGTGTCAGCAGCAATTATACTCCCCAACGGCTCTTTTAAGAGCCACGTCTTCTTTATCTTTGGCTTTGTAAGTATATGGCTTGACTGCCTTTCAGACACCTTCTTATTATTTGGGTTTAGATCAATTTATATTACATCATGCAGCAAGTTCAAGTAATCAGTAATGGCTTAATAAAGACATTAATGGGATAGTTTTGTAATAAACAATCAAGCATAGTGCATCTGTCTTTTGTCATGTTTATAACAGTGATTTATCAATAATCATGGATGGACAATGGACACATTTTAATTTGTACAGACACAACTCAGTCATATTCAGTAATGTTGCTTCTTCTGATATATTTTGCTTGTGTGTCAACAGCAGCTACATACATCCCAAAGGCTCTTTTAAGAGCCACAGCACAGAGCATCTTTGGCTTGTAAGTATGGCTTTTTTAAGTATGCTTTGACTGACTGTCAGACACCTTAGCATTTGTGTTTATATCAACATCATGCAGCAAGTTAGTCACCCGTAATGTCTCAAGACATTAATGGGATAATTGTTGTAATTACCAATCAAGCATCCTGCATCTGTGATTTGTGAACTTTTGTTTATTTGTTTTTTTAGACCATCTGGCAGTTATGTCCTCCAAAAGGTACGTTCAATTATACATTTGACAAGCACTTCCTGATTTTGCTGAGTTAGATGTGTTCCTGCGTCAACATATATTGTTGACCCTGGAACAACATTTTAATCCAAAACTTGAATCTTGACCATTTCCCTACACCTAAACTAACCTTAACCATAAGTAATCCCTAAAATCAGAGGAAATAATAGATGAATGACACTGATGTACAAGCAACAAACACTGATTGTAAGCCTAAACTTCACAAAAATTATAAACTTGTTCTTCGAATCTGATTGGTTAATAACAATGTTGTTCCAGGGTAAACAAAGATGTTGACCCAGGAACATGTGGCACTTGGTAAAATCAGGTTCTGTGTTTGATAATGGGTATAGAACAAAAAAATGTGATATAAAGACAGCACTTGAAGCAATCCAGCAATCAGCAAGCCAAGCACCTCTGCCTCTGCCTCTGACCAAACTGAGGTGCTAGAGGAGCCTTGCAAGACAGTGGAGGAATTGGAAGAACTATGTAAAATGCTGAAAGTTGTTGACTTTCGCAAGAAAATTGTATGTCTTGAAACATATCACACTATGCTGTTTTACATCATGCAATGCACTTCCAGGCACTGTGCTTTAATAACTGATTATTGTTGTTGTTTGTAGATGCGATATCTTTGTCTTCAGAGAGGAGGCAGTTTGGGTGATGGTATAAGGAGAATGCTGCATAAAATTGGAGAAAATTCCCTATGGGCAGAGTACAGCTACAAAGGGAGAAAAGGAAAAAGACCATTTCAGAAATTTCTGATTAATGATGTGATAATACGTAAGCATCAAATCTTTACTCGTGACAACTTGTCTGTCTCTAAGGTTACAAAGTGCACTGGAAAGTGACAGAATCTCTTTGATTACATATGCATACTGTTGTTTACAATTCAAGTGTTCTCTGTACTTAAATATTCAGAGTTGCAATAGTCTGTTTTGAAAATGCGATTAAATTTGAATACTTCAGAGATTTTACTTTTCTATATGCATTCTAATTTCTGTGATCTAATCATTATTATTTGAAGGTGCCTGCAGTAAGGTGTACCCACACCACAAATCACAGAGTGTGGAGGAGATGATTGCCATGACTCTAAAGCATGCCCCACATCGTGAGAAAACAAAAACAATTTATCAGGTGAGAAGATTTTACCCAGTAAAATATGCAGGAAATATACTGTTTATCACAGTAACTTATTTTAATTTTTTACCAGGAACATCACAAATGTGACTTTGTGTTCCATTTACAAGATAAAAGCCTTTCAAAACAAACGTACTGCTTAAATATTTAGGCACACTAGTGTGACAAACAGTGCATTTCCCCAACGCAGTACACGTAGGAAGGTTTTATTTTTATTTTTTTAAAGAAAACGAGTAGATCGAACAGTGTTCCTCAAAATCTTTCCCTGGAGATCCAATCTGCTGCAGAGTTTAGTTCCAACCCTGATCAAACTCACCTATCTGTGCTTTTCTAATGATCTTAAAGACTCTGATTAGCATGCTCAGGTGTGTTTGATTAGGGTTAGAGCTAAACTCTGCAGGAGTGGGCCAGATTTGAGGATGCCTGAGACAGAATATAGAAAAAAAGAAACCTATTTTCATTTTAGAAACAAGTAGATAGAATAGAAAAATAAAGCTAGTGTTAGTTTTAGAGATTAAATATGCAATTGATAGAGGGTCAAATGTGTGTCTTTTTTAACAAAAAGAAGACAGATAAATCAAATCAGAATAGAGAATGTTAGAGTTAGAGGGTCAAATAAAGATAGTATGTAGTGACTATAGATAATGAGTAGTCAGTTGATTCAGTTTTATAGAATGTTAGTATATGTCAGCAATGAATCAAGGTTTATGATTTTTTTTCATTTTATTATTCATATTTTTGTAAGGTTCTGAACTCACGGGTGGAATCGGACCTGGAGAACTAACACGCAGCAACTGGAACACACACCCGCGCGCACACACACACACACACACACACACACACACGCACACTCTCTCACACACGCACACTTACACACACACACACTCACACACACACACACACGTACACTCACACACACACACGCACACACACGCATTCGCATACGCATACACACACACACACATGCGCGCACACACGCACACACACTCACGTATACACGCCACACACACACACACACACACACACACACACACACACTCTCACACACGCACACTTACACACACACACACTCACACACACACACACACACACGTACACTCACACACACACACGCACACTCACGCATTCGCATACGCATACACACACACACACATGCGCGCACACACGCACACACACTCTCACGCATACACACACGCGCGCGCACACACACACACACACACACACACACACACACATAGTAAACACACACATCAAGAGAAATTGTTTACAAAAATAAAAAGTTTTAATAAAGTACTATTGCTTGTGTGTTTATTCCTTGGAAAGTTACATTTTGTCTAATCTGACTGATGACATGTTTACACTAAAGGACATTAAAGGGACCTGTAGCGAACGTTCTCTAAAGGTCCTCACAATGTTTCAACAACGTCCTGCAAACGTCCCGCGAACGTGTCAACGACAGTCCTTTTGACGTCTAAAGAACCCTACACGAAGACGTCCAGGGGACGTTCGCAGAGACCATTCAGGGGACGTTCTGGGGACCTTTTATTGTTAGCTGGGTATAGCACTGTTGTTTGAATTCCAACCGCTTAAAATTACTTGTTTTTAAAAAATGTCAACAGAAAAAAAATTGACCACAGAGCACGGTAACGTGACACGAGTGCATAACTACGATAAAGACAATAGTCTAAAATCTCTACCAGTTTACACATTTCTACCAGTTAATCGTGTGTACCGTTATATCGCACCACCCTTAATTGCAACCTATCCAGGGGCAGCAGAGTTATCCCTAAACCATGATTCTCTTTTTTTTGTACCCATACTGTAATATTATGTGTGTTTTACAAACAGCTCAACTTTGGCTTCATCTGTCTCCAGAATATTTTGCCAGTAGTGCTTTGGAATAGCCATGGTCTATTTTTGACAGCAGTAGCATCCTACATAGTTTTTGCCCATGAGCACCATTCAGAGTGTTTTATTCAGAGGCACGTCAATTGATGTTCATTGGGAAAAAGTCCTTAGCTGACACTGTGCAACTGTTTGTAACATAACTGATATTTGCAGTCATATTACTGGACACCCACTCTTGACAGTAATAATAACAGTGCTAAAGTTTCTCCGTTTATAGACAACACCTTCAATCTCATTGTGTTTCTAGGGCTCTAGGTTAGCTGACTCCTGACTCCAGTTAGTGTTTGGAGGAGACATTAACCTAGGGATTCACAAAAAATTGAGAATGAGTTCTGATTTGTGAACTCTACAGTTCAAGAGCATACCATATAATTAGACTGCTAAAAGGGACAGCACATTAAAAATTAGTTAGTTAATTAGTTAACTTCTTGTTCAATGACTCAAACATAAAAGATACAAGATGCCAATGATGCACATGCTAGAGAAGACCATGTTCAAGTAATGAGAGCACAATTGATGTTTTCTAGAAATGTATAAAGCATCCTGATAATCACTCAGACAGATGGACCATTAGATAAATACTTAGTTTAAGCTACACATGATATTGGAATATTGTTGATTTAGATAAGTATTTAAAGTATTTATTTTTTTAAAGAGCCAAGCAGTTATTAAGACAGATTTCCTGTTTAACAAAAACATATTACTCCAACATACCTGAGCCTCATTTTCATTCTCCATAGTGTTTCAAATCCTTGATGAAATTTAAGTAGTGACAGATGTTCCATATTGTGATGTGCATCTAAACATAAATAAATAAAGATTTCCAAAAAGAGCTCTAGGACAAGGACTTGGTTCTGTCTATCAACTATTCATTGGATAGATATCTACATGCAAGGTTTGGAGATTAAGTGGACTAAGGGTGTGTTTACAAAACATTGTTTTCAGACAAAAACAGAAAACTTTTTTTATGTGTTTCGGTTGTTCATTTAAATGACAATGACATGTTGCACTTTTGAAAGGGCAAACTTTAAAAATGGGTTTCAAAGTGTACATTTTTGAAAATACCATTATTGTCGGGGTGAAAATGGTAAGGTCATTATTATTATTATTTAGAGTTTATTTAGATAGGGACAGATACAAAAAACATAGATACAGTGCTCAGCGTAAATGAGTACACCCCCTTTGAAAAGTAACATTTTAAACAATATCTCAAAGAACACAAAAACATTTTCCAAAATGTTGAAAAGACTAAGTTTTATGTAACATCTGTTTAACTTATAAGATGAAAGTAAGGTTAATAATATAACTTAGAGAACAACATTTTCAGTTTTACTCAAATTAGGGTGATGCAAAAATGAGTACACCCCACTGAAAGTCTCTGGAGCACTATAAATGTCTAATTTAACAAGAATTCAACCACAGGCGAGTCTAATTATTCATTACACAGGTGACAGTTGACTATAAAAGGGTGTTACTTAAAGAAAACCCCTTCCCATGTCATGCTGTCAGCAATGGCACCACATGGAAGAGAAATGTCACAAGACCTGAGAAAGAAAATAATTTCTTTACACAAGAAAGGTGAAAGCCACAAGAAGATCAGCAAACTTTACTTATCAGTCAGAATACTGTATCAAAAGTGGTACAAACATTTTAAAAAGATGGAACTGCAACCATCTCACAGAGACGTCCAGGTCGTCCACGGAAGTTAACACCTCGTCCGGAGCATCTTCTGATGAGAAGGGTTGAAGAAAATCGACATGCAAGTTCACTGCAGTTATCTAAAGAAGTAGAAAGCCAAACTGGAGTGACTATTTCCCATGACACAATGCGTACACTGCAGAGGAATGGCATGCCACAAAGAAGCCTCTCCTAAAGCCCAGGCACAAAATAGCCCGCCTAGAGTTTGCCAGGGCCCATGCTGACAAAGATGAAGACTACTGGGACTCTATACTCCGGAGTGATGAGACCAAGATAAATGTTTTTGGAACTGATGGCTTCAAAACTGTATGGTGTCGCAAAGGTGAGGAATACAAAGAAAAATGCATGGTGCCTACAGTGAAACATGGTGGTTTCATTGTCCTTATGTGGGGCTGTATGAGTGCTGCTGGTGTCGGGGAGCTGCATTTCATTGATGGCATCATGAATTCACAAATGTACTGCTCTATACTGAAAGAGAAGATGCTACCATCACTCCGTGCCCTTGGTCGTCGTGCACTTTTCCAACATGACAATGATCCTAAACACACATCTAAGGCCACTGTTGAAATTCTGAAGAAGAACAGGGTGAAAGTGATTCAGTGGCCAAGTATGTCTCCTGATCTGAACCCAATTGAACACCTATGGGGAATTCTGAAGAGACAAGTTGAGCATCACTCTCCATCCAGCATCTAATCTCTAAAAGAGGTAATTCTTGAAGAATGGAAAAAGATAGATCTGGCAAAATGTCGCCAAGACTTGGTGCTGTCATTAAAAATCATGGAGGCCATACAAAGTACTAGATTTAGTAGTTTTTGTTGTGGGGTGTACTCATTTTTGCATCACCCTAATTTGAGTATGTAGCACTCTCTTCACTTCACGGAGGAAGAGAGCTCTGGCTTCGTAAAATAATTATATAGACAATGTTAGTTTCAACCAGCTCTATGGAGAGATTACTCACCCTTCTCTTTGAACTGGAATTAAACAGACAACAAAATGTTGAGAATAAACAAATTGGATCCTTTAATTCTCTTTTAACCTGATGAAATGTGTGAAATTCAAACAAACATGAAGAAAAGTAACAATCCGTATTGATGTGTATTCCTGTTACATCAATATGACAGAAATGAAAGTAAAATTACATTCTTCAAAAATATGAATGTATTAGTATTACAATAGTCTGAAAGAAAAGAAAATTACATTCTATAAATTGGAAAAAAATGTACTTGTCTTATTTCAACTTACAATTTAAAAAGAGGTATAGATTAGCTCTTAAAGGTCACAAATGTGTAAAGCAACTAATCTTTCTACAAATGTAAATAAGACAGCTTAGTGGAAAAAGTATCACAACTATAATGAACTTTTTTCTAAAGAATCAAATCGGAAAATGTTCACTTGATTACCTTTTCAATGTGTGTACAATTCACTCAATGTTCACAATTTTTAACATTCACTGAGTGTCCATTTAACAACTCAATATAATTCCATGGAATTATCCGTTTAAACGTTTAGTACTAATAATCACTGGGCCCAGACTCAATGTCAACCTTAGCCGGCAAGAAAATAAAACAAACAAAAAAATAACCCCCCGTTGCAGGCCTGGACGGTGCTTGGGAGCGTTATGGCGATCAACAAAACGCCCCTTCACTCTACTGAGCAAATATAAACAAAAGTACTCACGAGCCGTTGCTAGGTTACTTGGTCCGGACAATACACGATTCGCGAGGAGAGCAGAGCAGATGAAATGATGGATGAGAAACTTCTCCAGCGTTGTCAGCAGGAAACAGCGAGTGTCTCAGGAACTTGACTAAATTAGGAAATTTAGCACTGTTCAAGAGCCTCAATCTCTGGTTAATCTTCCATTTTCCGCGATGACCGAGCTCAGTACACCACATACAAGGGCAAACTGACTCATTAAACAAACATGACGATCAATCTCGACAGTCTCTCGATACTTAAACTCTTAAAAGATGACGAGAGAAAACTACACTTTAAATAAAAGTGCAATGAGAATAAAAGAAAAGAAAAATGATGAGCAACACTCAGCGTGTATCTCTCAGCGATTCTCCTCTCCTCTACCTTTTTTTCCCGATCTCTACAAAAAAACACGATATCCCTCCGCCCCAAGTTCAACCCTCCCACCAATCACATTTTCCTCCCAGAAGACAGGCATGTTACAAACGAATCAGGCTTTGAATAAAACACAGGTTAACACATCAAGTTAGATAGACATGTGTTGAAGCCACGTTTTTACCATGTACATTTCAACCAAACTATATAAAGTCTCCAGATTTAATTTAAAGAAACAAAACAAAATGTCACAATATTTCCCATTTTACCAGGGCTACATCCCCCCCCTTCTAAAAGGTCTGGATGTCCCCATCAGACTATAACTCTGCATGTGCACTAAATCGCTGTAGGAAACTTACAAATCAGCAAGTCATCTGAATGCAATACAAGGTAAGAATGTCTTGTATTACTCATAAGAGATTTGAATTATCATACCTCTATGTACTATTGTTATTGGTCGATCTGTCGGTTTTCCTGGTTCATCATAGCTTAGGCGGATGACAGGTTTTACTTTCCTCTGTGCTCTACGTTCACAAACAGATTCCTCATCCCTATCCATGGTACCAGAAGAAAGGACGTCGCCCCCTTCTAGTCCTGCGTCCACCCCAGGTTCATGGACAGGAGATAAAGGAGTATCTGCTGCTTCTCTCTGAACTAATTCATCTTGTCTGTCTTCTTCCACAGGTACATCCTGAACCAGGATATCATCAGCCGGAGCGGTTTCATTTTGCACAGGTAAGTTATTACCAGATTTGGACAATCTGTCTCTCAACTCTGAATGCTCAAATGTAAGCTGAGGCAAAGTACAAAAATCCTCATCTTCTGATTCAGAGACCCCGTCTTCACAAACATTTTGTACACGCTGTGACTGGCTGCTTTTGTTTGGCTCTTCCAACCTTTCAACTCGAGATGCTGAGTTACTGGTCTTTGTTTCGTAGTTGGTTCCTGGCCAATCACCGGTAACCTCACCATGTAACCAATGGGCAGAAAATGGTCACGGTGCTTCTTTACAACACATGGACCACGTTCTGGCTTTACACGATACACAGGCAAGTTGGGAAATTTTCCAACAACCTGGTAAGGTAAAGAATTCCACCTGTCTTTTAATTTGTGTTTCCCTGTGATCCCTAGGTTGCGTATCAGCACTCTATCATCAACTTCAAGAGTTTGATTTCTGACCCTAGCATCATAAAGTCTCTTGTTCATCTGATTATTCTTAGTAGCTTCTCTACCGAACATTAAGACATAAGGAGAAAACCCAGTGGCGTCATTTTGGGTGCAATTATATGCATGCACAAGCTGGCTTATGTATTGTCTCCACCTTGATTTTTTTCTGGATCAAGAGTTCCCAACATGGACAGCAATGTGTGGTTGAATCTTTCAGGTTGTGCATCCTTGCGGATGGTGCGGGTCGTTCTTGACTTACGGACACCGAGCATTCCCAACAGCTCTTTGATCATTCTGCTTTCAAAGTCACGCCCTTGGTCAGAATGAATGCGGGCTGGTAGTCCGTAATGTACAAAGAACTTCTCAAACAACACTTTTGCAACTGTCAAAGCCTTTCGATCTTTTGTAGTAAAGGCTTGTGCATATCGTGTGAAGTGATCTGTGACAACCAACACATTTGAGATTCCTTTCGCATCAGGCTCAATAGACAAAAAGTCTATACACACTAAGTCCAAAGGGCCTTTACTTGTTATATGTTGCAAGGGCGCAACGCAAGGTTTTCCTAGCCACACACCTGCCACATGTCTTGACATACTGAGTGATCTCAAAGGCCATTCGGGGCCAGTAAAACCGGTCTTTAATGAGCGCCATGGTACGCTCAGCTCCAAAGTGACCTATATCATCATGCATGGCTCTTAAAACCATAGGTCGGTATTTGGCAGGCAGGATCAACTGACACACCCTTTTGTTTGCTCTCTGCACAGCTCGATATAAAAGGCCATCCTTTATTTGAATCTTAGGGCTCTCCCTCTGAAGTACAGAAACCTCAGGGTCCTTAGTTTTTAAATCTGAAATGGGTGTTCCAGTCTCCATTACTTTCAACACCAGACCAATGGCTGGATCGGACTTTTGAGCTTCAATCAAATCTTTCTGACTTAACTGCTCCAAGGGACCCATTTCAAGATGGGAGGCAAAAGAAAAAACATCAGGGATCGCATCAGGAGGAGCACCCAACTGATCAATGAACCGGGTGGATACATCACTCTCAGCAACACCAACCTGACGACAAAAAGCCTTTACACCGGATGGTGATATGTCCTCCCATTCCTCCTGGAAATCTTGTGCATTCCTGGATAACAGGTCTGCATCGATATTGCTCTTTCCAGGTTTGTACTGAACGTTGAAGTCATAAGTAGAAATGCGGCCAACCACCGGTGGCCGGTAGCATTGAGCTTTGCCGTTGTCAGCACATACGTGAGGGGATTATTATCCGTCCTCACCGTAAACTTGGCACCATAGAGATAATCATGAAACTTATCTACAATGGCCCATTTCAAGGCAAGAAACTCAAGCTGATGTATGGGATAGTTACGCTCAGAACGACTCAATTTCCGACTAGCAAACGCTACGGGACGGAATCCTTCTGGGTACTCTTGATTAAGCACTGCTCCCAACCCATCTAGACTCGCGTCCACATGCAATATGTAGGGTTTGCTTGGGTCAGAAAAGGCGAACACTGGAGCGTTTGTGAGGCAATGTATGATCTTGGTAAAAGACTCATCACAATCTGACTCCCTGCTTTTCCAGAGCACCTGTTTTCCCTTTCTTTTGAGATGGAGGGTAACCTTTGGTTAACTCGGTCAATGGTCTGACGATGGAGGAATAATTAGCGATGAAACGGCGATAATAACCGCAGAAACCTAGAAAGGATCGTAAAGACTTGAGGTTGGTAGGTTTCTTCCAGTTCAATACCGCCCTGACCTTCTCAGGGTCAGTCGCAATCCTTCAGCCGACACAATGTGGCCTACATATTTTACCTGTGCTTGACAAAACTGGCACTTTTCAAGTGATATTTTGAGACCACTTTTCTCCAGTCTATCCAACACCTTTAGAAGGCGCCTCATGCTCCTCAAGTGTCTTTCCGAACACAATGAGGTCATCCAAATACACAAGACATTGCAACAAGTTCATATCTCCACTGTGGCTTCCATGAGCCGCTGGAACGTCGCAGGGGCTCCAGTAACACCTGTGGCATTCGCTCAAATTGATAAAAGCCAAGTGGACAAATGAACGCCGCGTCTTTCTTTATCTTTCTCTGACATCACAATTTGATAATATCCGCTCCTCAAATCGAGGACAGAAAACCATTTGCTTCCTGTCAGACAATCAAGGGCATCATCAATACGTGGCATGGTGTATTGATCTGGAATGGTTCTGGAGTTTAATGTACGATAATCAATACACATACGCACACGCCCATTTTTCTTTCTGACTATGACGATGGGGGAAGCATAAGGGCTACGGGATTCTTTAATTATCCCAGCTGCTAAAAGCTCTTGTAAATGACGATGAACATCATCAATGTCAGCAGGCACAATACGCCTGGACCTCTCTCGGAATGACTTAGAGTCACTCAGTCTTATCTGGTGTTCAACATTCTTGGCTAGCCCCACATCCCATTCATCCAAAGAGAAAACACTGGTTCTCTCTGACAGCTTTTTAACCAAGCGTGCTTTCCAGGCCTCGGGGATAGGTGAACATCCAAAGTTAAACAGTTGAGGATCTACAAATGTCTGTGGTGATTTTGATGTCTGTGGTACAGTGGCTATGTCTACAGTGTACACTTGGACAAGAAGAGTACCAACTGGAATAGCAGTTTCCTTTTGAGACTCATTTCGCAATGGTAACAAAGTTATTTACATCCTGGCTGGAAGGGTGATAACCAGGAAACACCAGCACACCCGCAGGGAAGCTTGCTCTCTTCTGAAGACTCCACTATCAGAACGTTATTTCCTAATGGCTGGACTTGTTCCACCTGACAAACAGCATAGCTAGTGCTACGAGGAGGAATGGCCAATGGTCCTGGACCCAGCCACTTCACAAATCCTAATGTATCCTCTTGGGCTAGGAAGCAGGACTGCATGGACTGTTCTTGAGTTTCTAAATCATCAGGTGAGATTCTTAGAGAACGAATAATACCACCATCATCTAAGTCTTTGGGAGTATTGGTGCCAAGAATAACAGGCACAGAATCAGGGCTCTTGGGATCAGGTTACACCAGTGCCAAAAGTGAGACTCTCTATTTCTCTACCCCCTCACTAAGACCCCATATCGCAAGGTCAGTAAGTGGCAGAATTGGAATGTGAGGAATGTGTTGCTTATACCAACTCTCAAACACGATTGTAACCCGAGAGCCACTGTCAAGAAGGGCTTTGCATGGCTGATCTTCAATAGTCACATTAGCAAAAGGAGATGGGCCATGTAACATATGTCGGCAGGAATTCAACTGGCTCTACACGTCACCAGAAGGGGGGCAGCTAAAGAACCAGCAACCCTCTAAAGCCCCTCCTCCGCCTCAGCGCAAAAGCGCGCATTTTCTTTCTATTACGGAACAAAGGAATGTGACGGGAACGTTTCTAAAAGACATTCTGCTTCGTTTCATGACTTTCAAAACATCCACACAAGAAACATATGGATATTAATGTTGTACTCTTTCTCTCATATGCTTGTGGAATATGAATTATTTAGGAAAAATGGGCTGATTTCTAATCCTGCTTTAAGCTGGAATGTGTAGGTTGCAGTGTTTAGACTTGCATGAACGGTTGCAAAAATGTATGAATCAGTAAGATAACGAATGTGGTGATATTATAAATGTGTAAACCTGATAAGAGTTTTAATACATGGGTAAAAAGTTTATTTGTCGTCACATGAAAGTGCCTTGCAAAAGCAGCCGCGCAGGCGGAGCTCCGCCCCGTACCGATGCTCTGATTGGACCAGCCGCCTGTGGGCGATGTCCAAAACCGGACAGCTTAAAACGACGTGCCCGTGTGCGTGCCCCTCTCTTGAAGCTCTTGAATCTCTGGACTCTCTGGAACTCCTCGAAGCTACGCTTCCCGCTTTCGCAACGGCGCCCTCCAACGCGCGCCGGTTCGCTGGACGCCCGCCTCGGAACCAACCATCTGAAGAAGTCCAGGACCGTGCCAAAGCCGTAACATCACAGAGCAACGCGTGGAAACCCACGTGCGAGGACGAGCAGAGTTTTCCCCGAAGAAGCACGAACTGACCACGTGACACCGACACAAAGAACCGAATCAACACATCGAACTCACGCGGGAAAACGAAACTAAAGCAAAAGCCTGCTTAAACCAACAAAAAAAAAGCAAGTAACGAACTAAGCATTCCTAACTCTAACTGAAACTGGTAAAATTTTGATCTGAATGCAGAAAAGAAAGCCTAGGCATCTTTCGTGATCTTTTTCTGGTTAGTTAAGTTATGAAATAAGAAAGAATGGTATTCTTTCAACATTTAACCTCAAAACTGTCGTATGTATGTGTGTATGTTTGTGTGTTATTGAATATGTTAGAATATTAGTATTGGGAATAAACCTTGTTTCGTTTTATAAAGAATTGTCTCTGGAATGTGATTTTAAGTATTTTTTTCCTTGTTTGCCAAGACGACGCTAACCTAGCTCGAATTTGAGAAATGTATTAATCTCGTTTTATTGTCCCGTGGCCATGAGGCAATAGAAGCGAGATTTAATAGGGATATACTGATGTAGTGATCGCTGGACGAGCACTTAAAGTATAAATCGTAAGTTAAATATTAATATTACTTCGATCAAGCAATATTGAATATTTAATAAATAATTCCCGGAGCTGAAACAATAGCTCTATATTAAACTGGCATTACAGCCAACTAACCCTTCTGGTACAGAGTTGGGCTTACAGGAGTCTACTGCTCCTCTTCTAACAGAACAATTCTCCACAGATGCAGAGGATTTTCCTTCTGGTGCTTTTTCACCTTTACCTTTACGAAGTGCACGGATCAACTTCTGAATGACCTTAGTTGAATTTTCAGGAGAGGTGCACTTGGTGGCAAAGTGACCATCCTCACCACATCGGTAACAAAAAAAACTCAGAGGAACTATTTGAAGACTGCGACTCACGATTTTGACTTGAATGGCTGTTACCCTCCTTCTTTCCTCCTTCTTTGAACACTGAAGTACCATGTGAAACAGTCAATACACTGACTTGTTCTTGAAGCTGAAACACCTGTTTCTGCAAAGCTTCAACATCACATTCCATTACTGAACTGAAACTTTTTTTAGGAGTTCCAGCCTTTTGCTCATGTTCTACTTCTCGCTTTTTGGTTAACTCCCCAAACCGGGCATGCAAAGCTTTTATGTCGGCTTTTAACTCTTGTATTTCAGAGGGTGTTGACTTGGGTTTTTCTCTAACCTGAACCTGCCTATCAGTAGGATTCAACTTGCGTCGTTAAGCCTCATATTCCTCCTCCTCTCTAATCTCATTTAACAACTGCAAAAAGGTAGGAGGTTTTTCTTTTCTCTCCCTTAGACGGAGGTGTACCAATGTCAGGTCAGACTCAAAAGAACCTCGCACAAGCTGTTCAAGCCTAGCTTGGTCAGTACGTTGAAGAGATATACCTCCTCTCTGCAAGACCTTTCTGAGAGCTCTTTCTAACCTCTGCAAGAAATCCGAAAGTTTTTCACCGGGCTGTTGGTGCATAGACCTGAAGGCAAAATACAGGTCCTCACCAGACTCAGGGGAGCCAAACGTGTTCTCCAATGCTCTTAAATATTCTGGAGCATTTGCATCCAGGTTATTCAGCCTCTCTGCCTGAATTATATCCAAAGCAGGACCTTTCAGGCTTTCAACAATTCTGGTGCGCTTTTCCTAGTTTGAACAGTTGCACTCCTCAACCATCAAGTAAGCCTGTGCTAGTCAGTGCTCTAGACTCTCTTCCCAAGGGGGTAGGGACAATCCCAGAAAAGTCTGTAAACGCCAAACGCATTGTTGTCGCTACTGGGCTTCATTGTTTTCTCTAATAGGTCTCCAACGGCTCTGATGATGCTATCAGGGGAGCTGCCTTCCATGGGCTCTCTAGAGAAAAAGGCCTTAACGTCAGACATAGTTTTACCCTCTTCCTTCATCAACTTTTGAAGTTTGGAAGAAAACGTCTGCGGAGTACTCACCGAATGGGTAAGTAGAATTGTTTTCCAGGGGCTTTCCCCACCTGGCAGCATAATCTCAGAGGGAGTGTGATCAGGATCTACAGGCAGACGACTCTCACATAGCACTAAATTACTACCCAGCTTTGAGTGATATTTTTCAGCCCTAACAAGTACCCTACCGAAGGCTTTCACTGTCTGAACAGCATCTTCAATGTCCTCTACCTCAATGCCAATCAGTACACCACTAAGGACTAAACCATGAGAGGGATCAACACGTGACTCATCACACCATTCAATTAATTCAGCGATAAAAAATTCTGAATGAGTAGCCATACTGCTCTAACTTTCCTTCTCAAGAACTAAAAAAAAATGCATCTGGCTAAATAAAATAAAAGGATCCCAGCGGTGCCTCCAATTTTTATGTAGCACTCTCTTCACTTCACGGAAGAAGAGAGCTCTGGGTTCGTAAAATAATTATATACACAATGTTAGTTTCAACAAGCTCTATGGAGAGATTACTCACCCTTCTCTTTGAACTGGAATTAAACAGACAACAAAACGTTGAGAATAAACAAATTGGATCCTTTAATTCAATTTTAACCTGATTAAATGTGTGAAATTTAAACAAACGTGAAGAAAAGTAACAATCCGTATTGATGTGTATTCCTGTTACATCAATATGACAGAAATGAAAGTAAAATTACATTCTTCAAAAATATGAATGTTTTAGTATTACAATAGTCTGAAAGAAAAGAAAATTACATTCTATAAATTGGAAAAAAGTGTACTTGTCTTATTTCAACTCACAATGTAAAAAGAGGTATAGATTAGCTCTTAAAGGTCAAAAATGTGTAAAGCAACTAATCTTTCTACAAATGTAAATAAGACAGCTTAGTGGAAAAAGTATCACAACTCTAATGAATGAACTTTTTTCTAAAGAATCAAATCGGAAAAAGTTCACTTGATTACATTTTCAATGTGTGTACAATTCACTCAAAAGTTCAAGTGGTGATGTTCACTCAATGTTCACAATTTTTAATGTTCACTGAGTGTTAATTTAACAACTCAATATAATTCCATGGAATTATCCGTTTAAACGTTTAGTACTAATAATCACTGGGCCCAGACTCAATGTCAACCTTAGCCGGCAAGAAAATAAAACAAACAAAAAAATAACCCCCCGTTGCAGGCCTGGGCGGTGCTTGGGAGCGTTGTGGCGATCAACAAAACGCCCCTTCACTCTACTGAGCAAATATAAACAAAAAAGAGCCGTTGCTAGGTTACTTGGTCCGGGCGATTCGCGATCCGCGAGGAGAGCGGAGCAGATGAAATGATGGATGAGAAACTTCTCCAGCGTTGTCAGCAGGAAACAGCGAGTATCTTGGGAACTTGACTAAATTAGGAAATTTAGCACTGTTCAAGAGCCTCAATCTCTGGTTAATCTTCCATTTTCCCGCGATGACCGAGCTCAGTACACCACATACAAGGGCAAACTGACTCATTAAACAAACACATGACGTACAATCTCGACAGTCTCTCGATACTTGAACTCTTAAAAGATGACGAGAGAAAAACTACACTTTAAATAAAAGTGCAATGAGAATAAAAGAAAAGAAAAATGATGAGCAACACTCAGCGTGTATCTCTCAGCGAATTCTCCTCTCCCTCTCCCTTTTTTTCCCGATCTCTACAAAAAAACACGATATTCCTCCGCCCCAAGTTCAACCCTCCCACCAATCACATTTTCCTCCCAGAAGACAGGCATGTTACAAACGAATCAGGCTTTGAATAAAACACAGGTTAACACATCAAGTTAGATAGACATGTGTTGAAGCCATGTTTTTACCATATATATTTCAACCAAACTATATAAAGTCTCCAGACTTAATTTAAAGAAACAAAACAAAATGTCACAATATTTCCCATTTTACCAGGGCTACAAGTAAAACTGAAAAATGTGTAATCTAAGTTATATTATTAACCTTACTTTCATGTTATAAGTTAAACAGATGTTATATTAAACTTAGTCTTGTCAACATTTTGGAAATGGTTTTTGTGTTCATTGAGATATTGTTTAAAATTTTACTTTTTAAAGGGGTGTACTCATTTACGCTGAGCACTGTACACGTAAACAGTCATCTGATGTATGCATCATAGTGTTTTTACCTAAAGATAATTTGCAACACTTGTCCCTAGTAAGGTTTATGGTTTAAACTAACCGTACAAATTAACATTAATAAAAATAATAAATGAAATAACTTTTAAAAAAGTATACAGAGAGAACACAATGTAAAAACTAAATATGAGAGCAATATTGTTCCTGAATTAGCCACAATTTGTTTTTTTTTTTCATATTGAAAATGGCTAATGTTGGGGTACATTTCAAGTGGTCTGGCAGAGAGTTCCATAATTTTGCCCCTTTTCTTGAAAAGGCAGTTTGGGCACATTATGTTCTACGGAAAGCGATACTTCAATTGCCTTTTAACGCTGATCGGGTGATGGATCTTGTCCCACTTTGCTGTCTTGTTATAATTTTGCAAAGGGATGTGGGAGCAGCGTGATTTAGGCATTTGAAGACCAATTTAACAAAATGCAGGGAGGTAAAATTAGCAAAACTTAAAATCTTATATTTGCTTAGAATTTGGCAGTGATGGTACCTTATTATCTTCTTGTCCAGGACTGATGGTCTTAACTGATGACTAGTGAGCTTGTGATCATGTGGTTAAGCCATACGATATGTCTGAAAGAATCATAGAATTTATAAAAATAAAAATCACAGTCAAAAGACAAGACAAGCAATTTCTTATCATCATAAAACAGCCCAGATGGGCATTGATGGTTTTACAGATTGGCTTGATATGTCTTTTAAAATTCAGCTGATAGTCTATAATTATTCCCAGATACTTCACTTCAGATACTTGTTCAATAAGCTCCCCATTAATTTGTACATTCAGAAATTGTGTGAGAGGGAGTTTTTTAATGGAAAAGCAAACTGATTTTTTTTATTTATTTTTTTTATTGAAAGTTAAACAAGATGAGTACAGCCAAGATGATATTTTGTCTAAATTGGCATTTAGTTTGTCAGCCACAGAAGTACTGGTATTACCAGATGCATACACCACTGTGTCATCTGCATGCATCTTTCATGCGCATGAGTATTGTGTTCAGCCTATAGGAACGTGTATTTGTGTAGATGCATAGTGTTTCTTTACAAAGTGGTATTGCCAACTACTGGCCTGACATTCATAATACATGTTTCTTTGCAATTTTCATGGATTGTTGTGAAAGGGGATCATTCTGACATTGACATTTGCGTGAAACTTACTCTAGCAAGAACTGCAAAGTACATTGTTGTCGTTTAAATGAACCCTAAATTATTGGAGAACTTGGTCATACATTCCCAGAGATAAGTCATTGGAAGACTGAGTTATGATATTTTGATCTAAAATTATGACGTCAATTTCATTTATTTATTTATGAATGAAACATACACATTTATGACTTGTTTACAAAAAGTAATACATTTGAAATGTCATGTTATGTCAACTCTAAGTAAAAATATATTTTTAAGGTCAGTAGATTAGAACAAGCAGTAGCTTAAACTCAAATCATATTAATGTTGATTTATTTATATGTATATATATATATATATATATATATATGTATTTTTTTTTTATTTTTTTTTATGACCAATACATTTTAAACTCAAGTTTGAGTCAATTCTCATTCACTATTCACTGCATTCTGATCAAGATTCAGTTTTAGATTCAGGGTTGTGTGCTCAGAAGATTTTGATCTCAATCAGTGGTGTAATATCTCATAATCTAACAATAGGAGCTCGCTGCTATCCTGAGAATATATTGTGTCTGTACTCCCATCACAGCCGTGAATGAAATACTCACCGTGACCTTGACGAGATTCTTATCGGTAAACTGTTTCATCTGGCCAATTCTGGTGCGGTGTGAGTCTTCAGTGCAGAGATCATTCACCACATATCCTGCCTCAACAAAATTAATACATTAAGGTAATGTTGCTAATATCAGCATATCAAAGAATGGGCATAAGCTAAGGTAAACATAAAACCAATATATATATATATATATATATATTATTTTTTTTGTATTTATTTTTATCCTGCTAAATTTAGCAGTTAGTGGCCTAACGTGTTACGCTGACGTTTAAACAAAAGCAGAACTTTGCATGGAATATGTTTATATATATATATATATATATATATATTATGGATTTATTCAGTATGGATTAAATCTGCGTGTGTGTGCGCATGCGCGCATTCAACACTAAAGGTCTTTGAAATGCAAAGGAAAAATGAACAGTCATAAACGGATCCTCTCAAATAAGCTGCAGCTTAGCTTTATCACTGTAGAGGAGAAAAATGCAATCTGAATAATTTGATCCCAAAATTAAAATGAACTAAACAATAAAACAAACAAGCTTTTGTGGAGTAAATTGGATTTTCAACCAGACAAAAAAGGTGTTGTCTGTGGATTTGTGGACCATTTATTTGTATATGAAATTCAGTTAAATACCAGCTTTTTGCCAGATATATTGTGACTTATGAAGATCTAAATAGTTAGGGATTTGTTATTAGCACTTCCTTCAAAATAAGAAAATAAGGCTCATTGTTTCTTTGGGTTGCTGAGCAACATTTTCACTATTCATAGAATCCTGAGTGTAGCATTGCTAATGATTTTGAAGAGAAACATAAAGGACAATGCATCCTCTTACTTCTCAGAAATCTGTGTTCGGGAAGAGCTTTGTAAGCCCTGCATAGCCTGATTTGTCTCCAAAACCTTGCAATTCTCTTTGGCATTTGTGGTAGTCAGAAGATTTTGCTCATTAATGTAATTCGTGTAAACAGAGTAAGGTCAATTTACACCAGACACCTTTTATCACAAACAACCGATGGTAAAGTATAAGTAGAGACAGTCTTTTTCTGTCCAAGTGACTTGACTAGGGGGGAGATGGGAGATCTTTGTAAATCCTGTTTCATACTTGATGTGTCTGAGCACAAGGATGTGTGTCTGTATGCCAAAAGTGACGTTGTCACAATACTTTCTGCAACATGTATTGTCTCTGTAAGGTTCTGTTACACCTGGCCAAGCATATTTTGTTCATGGCTTTGATTTTTTTTGTTTTTTTCTCCAGTTCGAGAAAACATTGCATGTTTTTTTTTTATTGAAGACTTGTTTTGTTAAAAGGATAGTTCAGCCAAAAATTCAAATGACCTCTTGACCCACCCTAGAGCCATCTTATGTGAATATGACTTTCTTCTTTCAGATGAATATAGTTCTGAGTTATATTGCAAATGCCCTGGCTCTTCAATGCTCTATAGCGGGAGCGGGAGCGGAGCGGGGGTGGGCGGTGTAATAAAAGCCTTCTGAAGTGAATCTGAAGGTTATAAAAAGGGAGTTTTATAAGGCATAATCTCTAGGTTCTGCTGACTATCGTACACTCATTCCAGAGAGAGTGGCATTCCAGCAGATGACGTAGGACATAGGCGTAGCATAGGCACTGATGAGAATAGGCTAGTCTCTTGAGAAACACATTTTCTTTACAGCAAAGCAAAAATGGTCTTCTCTTGGCTTATCCTCAAACATATTTCTATACAAATCCTTGTTTTGTACTTCTAATGCATGGCACATTTTGTTTTGTCCTCTCCTCTGTGCCTCTGAATTTGTCACTTCTACATCATCTGCTCGACCGCCCTTCTCTTGTGAACATGCATACAGTTAGCGGAAGGTAGGAATAGGAAATTCCATCAGATCAGACAAACATTAATAAAACAGTAATGACATGGACAAAGACTTCCAGGTTTTAAATATTCTGGCAGTTTCACTTTGGCAGTATTTAGTAACTTGCGTAATTATTTGATTCATGCTGCACATGGTTTAATTGAGAGGTTCCCAAATTCAGAAGCATTATTTTTACATGGCATTCATATTATGGATATTCAAAGTAAAATAATATTACACATTATATATATATATATATAAAAGAAAATAAAAGAAAAATGAAAAGAATTAGGGAGAAGCGATAAATTCTGAATAATTTATTGCCATTAATAAGTTGTAATAATGTAATGCATAAAAAGCAAATGTAATCTGATTATGAGTATTTGAAATGTAAATCTAATTACAAGTAAAAACAAATTGTAATCTGGTAACATAATAAAGATTACATGTAATCAGTTGGTACTATACAGTTGTTCTTAGAAAACATGTTTATACAAAAGGTGTGTGTAACTTAATAAAAAAGTTTTCATATGATCTACTTACGTTAGCAAATTATGTTTTTTGTTTAAAAGTGGAAATAGGAGCAGATCTTCATGCTTTTTTTCTAAATTTATATAAAAACATTTTGTAGAATAGTCTTCCCATGACATTGGGTTGTCAATTACCGTAATGTCAATTACAGTTATTAAACTGGGAGTGGGTCGACCTGTGCCAACCCACTTACTGACATTTCTGACAAATGATTTATATTCCCACCTATTGAAAACCATAAAGCAGTGTCCAAAAAAGCATACTTTTGGTATCATTAATTTCAGCAGGACACATCTGTACCCATAGGATGGGGTGTAACCTGAAATGATGTTGTCTATATTAGTATTCTGTTTCATCTACAGCCAAGAACGAGCTGGGGTTTGAGACGGTGTGTGTATGTGTGTGTGTGTGTGTGTGCATATATGTATTTACAAAATATCTTCATGGAACATGATCTTTACTTATTATCCCAATGATTTTTGACATTAAAAAGAAAAAGAAAATGTCACTTTGACCCATACTGTCAGACTTTGTGTTCCTTTTCCTTGTGTTTCCACACCCTTATATGGTCCTTCCTGTTTCCTGTCATTAGTTCATTCATCCCCATCTGTGTTTGATTTGCTCCTCACCTGATGCTGTTTCCCGTGATTGTTATGTGTTCATAAGCCCTGAGTTTTCCCTGAGTCTTTGTCCGTCAACTCGTCTATGTGGTAGTGTATCCTGTGTTCCGTATTAAAATCCCATTATTCCTTTTACCTCTCGTCTCCCGCGTCCTTCCCGCAACACGACCGTGACAGATTGACGGACCCAAAAGAAAGATGGAGGAGCACCGCCGCCGCCCGCAGCTGATCCTGGTCTGCCGTTCGTGGGGTTCCTTCGACGCCGCCCGCGGCTCGCCCAGCCCGCCGTTCGTGGGAAGTCAGCGACCGTTTGCGGCTCACGTAAGCCCGCCGTTCGCGGGAAGTCAGCGGCCGTTTGCGGCTCACGTAAGTCCGCCAGCCACCGCAAGCCCACCTCCCGAGGCTCATGTGCCCCTGGGCTTGTTGGTGACATACGAGGGGATGGATTGGAGCCCAGCCCCAGAGCCTGCTCCTCGCCATCGCCCTCCGGTGCCTGCTCCTCGCCAGCGCCCTCCGGTGCCTGTTCCTCGCCAGCGCCCTCCGGTGCCTGCTCCTCGCCATGCCCTCCGGTGCCTGCTCGCCAGCGCCCTCCGGTGCCTGCTCGCCAGCGCCTCCGGTGCCTGCTCCTCGCCAGAGCCCTCCGGTGCCTGCTCCTCAAGTGCTCTCAAGTTTCCCCGCTGGTTCCGTCCAGCACTCCAGAGCACCCACGAGTCAGCGCCACCAGCGCCCACGAGAGTCAGCGCCACCCGAGCGCCCACAAGTCAGCGCCACCCGAGCGCCCACGAGTCAGCGCCACCCGAGCGCCCACGAGTCAGCGCCACCCGAGCGCCCACGAGAGTCAGCGGCACCCGACCGCCCACGAGAGTCAGCGCCACCCGACCGCCCACGAGAGTCAGCGCCACCCGAGCGCCCTCGAAAGTTGGTCCCGTCCAGCTCACCATTGCCTCGGCTGGTCCCGTCCAGCTCACCTTGGCCCACGCTGGTCCCGTCCAGCTCACCTGGGCCTCCGCTGGTCCCGTCCAGCTCACCATTGCCTCCGCTGGTCCCGTCCAGCTCACCTTGGCCCACGCTGGTCCCGTCCAGCTCACCTGGGCCTCCGCTGGTCCCGTCCAGCTCACTTTTACCTCCGCTGGTCCCGTCCAGCTCACCTCATGCTTCTCCGCTGGTCCCGTCCAGCTTCCGTTGGCCTCCGCTGGTTCCGTCCAGCTCACCTTTGCCTCCGCTGGTCCCGTCCAGCTCACCTTGGCCCACGCTGGTCCTGGCCCAGCTCACCTTGGCCTCCGCTGGTCCCGTCCAGCTCCCCTTGGCCTCCGCTGGTCCCGTCCAGCTCACCTTGGCCTCCGCTGGTCCCGTCCAGCGCCCCTTCTGCGCTTCCCGAGTGCCCCCGAGGCTCCGCGCAACCCAAGTGCCCGCGAGAGTCAGCGCTACCCGAGCGCCCACGAAAGTCTGTGCTTCCAGAGCGCCCCCAAGAGTTGTTCCTCTGCAGCTCACCTGGGGCCCCGCTGGTCCTGTCCAGCTCACCTTGGCCCACGCTGGTCCCGTCCAGCTCACCCTTAGCTCCGCTGGTCCCGTCCAGCTCACCTTTCCCTCCGCTGGCCCTGTCCAGCTCGCCTTCCAGGGCTCCTGAGCGCCCCCCTGAGATGGGGAGCTTCCCCAAGAAAATTTGGGGGGGGGGGCTACCCTCCATGGCCACCTAAGCTCCCCGATCCGCCATGGCCTCCCAAGCTTCCTGCTCCGCCATGGAGGCATCCCAAGCTCCCTGCTCCGCCATGGCCGCCTGAGCACCCTGCTCCGCCATGGCCGCCTGAGCACCCTGATCCGCCATGGCCGCCCGAGCACCCTGCTCCGCCATGGCCGCCGGAATCCCCGGATCCGCCATGGCCGCCTGATCCGCCGTGGCCGCCTGAATCCCCGGATCCGCCATGGGTCCCGGAACGGGCACCGCCCTGGAGGTCATCTGTCCGGTCTCCAGGTCCTTGAGGCCTCCAGAGTGCCCACCCCCCCTCCCCTTTCGATGTCGTACGGCGCGGGACGCGCCTATTGGAAGGGGGGGGTAATGTCAGACTTTGTCTTCCTTTTCCTTGTGTTTCCACACCCTTATATGGTCCTTCCTGTTTCCTGTCATTAGTTCATTCATCCCCATCTGTGTTTGATTTGCTCCTCACCTGATGCTGTTTCCGTGATTGTTATGTGTTCATAAGCCCTGAGTTTTCCCTGAGTCTTTGTCCGTCAACTCGCCTATGTGGTAGTGTATCCTGTGTTCGTATTAAAATCCCATTATTCCTTTTACCTCTCGTCTCCCGCGTCCTTCCCGCAACACGACCGTGACACATACAATGTATTGTTGGCTATTGCTACAAATACACCTGTGTGACTTAAGACTGGTTTTGTGGTCCATGGTCACACATGTGTGTTGGAAGTGTGTGCACATAGCTAACCATATAATGATTTTTTTAATCCCCATAAATCATAAGCAGTTATTCAGTCCAGAGCAGTGAGTGATTTGCTGTATTTATTTTATTGTTTGGGTCATGTTAACAGCATAGACAGCAGTAGGTCCTGTAAATTGCGCTGCTGTCTCTTAATACACATAACTAAAATAAACATCCAATTTCTTTCCCAGCTGTTTACCTTCACATACATAAACAACTGTTGTACTTTATGTGTGTTTTTCACATAAACTTGTGTATATTTGACAGTTTAAGCGCAATAAGACATGAAATATGTCACTTGTTTTGTTTATTGTGTGGAGACGTGCTGAAATCGCGTTTGGTCTCATACTGTTTTGCGTCCCTTGCGCTTGCTTGGCCATTTATTGTGATTAACAGGAAATTGTGTTCAGCTGAATTAGAGTAGTATTTTGTTCGATGGGTATAAAAAGCGTAGTTTACTGCAGCAGCGGTCACGGCAGCCTTTGCGTGAAGACCTCCTCATGAGAAGACAGAAGAGTGTAAAGACCATCGACTCTACCGTGCGAATCCACCGGACAGGGACACTGTCAAAGGATATAAGCATCGCTTTTTATTTATCTTCTTTCTTGCTGCTTGTTTCCCTTCTGTTTTAGTTTTTATAACCAATTCTTACTATGTGTAAGTAAGTTGTTGTTTGTTGGCATGTGTGTTTGGCAGTGTTCTTTTTTTAGGATTACTGATAAACTACTGCCACTTGATTTGTTATATATTTTAATGTTAGATAAATTATGTATTAATTTATTATACTTTATAGGTATTTTCTTTAGTTTTAGTTTTAATAAATTGTATTTATTTTAGTAACTTTACTTCAACGTACTACATGGAAATGAAATAACATACATATATATATATACATATATACATGTGCTGGTCATGTAATTAGAATATCATCAAAAAGTTGATTTATTTCACTAATTCCATTCAAAAAGTGAAACTTGTATAATGTATACATTCATAAAGCGGACATTAACTAGTCTGAACAGAAATCACTTCAAATAATGTGCAGCAGTCAAAACGTGTTTGAGTTCTTTACATGAGATAAGACGTTCCACAAAACAGCAAGCACCAAAGTGCATAAGATCTAACCATCATAAGGACTAGCAAGCAAAAATCTGAAAACGAGACTTAAATTAAAAGCTTTTCCCTTGATTTTACCAAAGTAGATCCTTTCGCAAACATGACGTTGAATTCTCAGTCATTGTTTTTCTGCGCCGTATGGGGGAGGGGCAATTGCCACCCGGTGCGCATGCGTAACAACATGTCTTGAACATTTTGAGTCATTTTACTTAAATTGCATTAGTTATGGGAACTATCTTTTCTAATATTTCAGCAACAATTAAAAAAAATGTAGTAAACTTAACATGTTGGTTAAAATCAAGTAAACATACTAGTATTTTTATAGTAAGGAATACTATGTGATTTTACAGTGTAGTTTAGTTTTGATTATCGTGTTTATTGTGCTGGAATCGTTTTAGAGCCATATCAATTCACCAGGGCCATAGTTTCAGCTAAAAATCGTCTATGCTGTTCTGCTGAAGATAAATAGTCATCATCATCTTGAATGGCCTGAGGGTGCGTAAATTAAGAGCACTCTTTTTTGGGGGGAAGGGGTAACTATTCCTTTAACTGAGCCATATGATGAGCCATATTTATTAGTTTTTTTTTTCATTTGCAAAAGAAAGTTCAATGTCCTTTCAAAGACTTAATTTAATACAAATGTGTATTTAATTCCTTGATGACTTTACACTAAACTATTGATTTTCCACTTTAAAACCTGTTTTTGTCCTTTTCAAAATCTAGAGTTTTTTTGTTTAGTTTTATGGACTTTGTCTTCGAATGTTCATAACCAATCAATTGTTTTGTTTTTAGATATTTGCAGAATTCAGTCACATATCTCGGATCGGAGTTCTGCGCAGCATTGGATACAGACTCTGCACTTCTGAAATTTTCTAGATTTTTTATTTTATTTTTTATTTAGCATCAAGTTGATAAAGGTATTCCTTTATCATGTTAACTGCAGCTGTAGTCTTTAAAACATGATTAGCTTATTATTGTTATCCTCAGCCTGTCATAGTCATCTGACATTTGCACTGCAGTACTTCAGGGTCCTCCAGTCATCCTGGGGGACATCTTTTAATAGGATTCGTCTAAAAGAAGAAAGTCATATACATCTAGGACGCCTTGAAATTTCTGTTCTGTAAATTCACATCTACAATGTTATTAATTGAAAACAATGTACAAATAAAATAAAGTAGTCAATGGAACTTGTGTGTAATATCTTTTGAAGGCAAGTAGTTATAGTTGACGCAAATGATAATTCACACGTATGTTCTGTGATGTAAATCATGAAACGTCACACTACAAATCTCGTCATCTCTTTTTGGTGATCATAATTTAAATTTGATTACATTTTCTTGTGCTTGATGTTTGCACACACTGTACACTCACTGTCTGTCATCAATATGAATCAAGTTGCTTAAATTAAATTAAAAGGGTTTTTTTGTTTTTTTTTGTCAGCAGCCTCTTGTAACTGTATAATTTTAGAACATTTCCAGTATTGAAAGGAATAAATTCACACCATACATATTTTTCTTTATTTACTTGTAGATGCAGATGTAGATGGAGACTTCAGTGAAGCAGTTTTAGGCCTGCTCAGTTCTACGAGAAGTCATGCCCTCATTGTGGACGCAATAATGGCAATCATGTTGGAGGGAATAATTGTCATGAATGGGATTTAAGGGCCTGTATTTTATTTTTGCTGTTCTGTTTGCTTACCATTCTGAAAATGCATTATTTTTTAATGGTGTTCTAGTAGGTCCAGATAATGTTATGACAGCAAAGTACTGCTTAGTCAAGAAGTCTGTAAAGAGTATTATAAGCTTATTTTTGTGTGATATTCTTTTAGTTTTCTAGCTGTTTTCTTTGCAAAAATAAATGGTTGAGAAATTCAAACTTGTGATAAGTGCTTTTCATGCTGGTTGAAATAATACAAATACATTCACTTTACTTGAAAAAATGTGGAAACCGATTGCACGTGATGTTCTAAGTCCCCATAGCATAACATGGCATATTAAGTCCATGTTGAGAATAACAGAAGTTAAGATGTTTGCACATCCCAAATTCAGAGGTGGAAAGTAATGAATTACATTTACTCGCGTTACTGTAATTGGGTAGCTTTTTTGTGTACTTTTACTTTTTAAAGTAATTTTTTAAATATGTAATTTAAATTTTACTTAAGTATATTTTGTTTTAAGTATTGTACTTCGCTACATTTTAAAACACATTAATCGCTCCCTGGAATCTACTGCAGTAAATAATCAGCAGGAGAACAAATTGGCACTAAAATCACAAGAAAGATGCAGACGGACAAGGCAGGCGTTAATGGTGCAGACCCAGCTGAAAACCAAACCCCGTCATTTTCTGCTGAAGTTGAACTCGAAGGAAATGAAGTGAACCCCTGGCCATATCCATGCTCTATTATGCAGTGTTAGCTGTGTTTGCCTTGGGAGACCGAACTAGCAGCTTATAAAATCTCAACATCGCCTTTCGCAATCATATAGAGGTAAGGTAAATACTTGCATCGTTGCATTGGTGGTTAAAATTAAGCTTTGACAGTTTAACAAAAGGTTGTGCACAAATGAGCCAAAAAGACAGTGGTGCAGGGTGTGCGATATCGTCTGCGATAATATAGTAATTGTTGGTTTAACGATGTGCGATTTGACATTAGCAGTATTTTGCCAAAAAACAAACAAAACACTAAACAATGTGCTGTGAAATCTAGTATATTAGACTAGTCCACATGCATTTGGAGTGCTTTCTTACACTGCGTGATTCAGTCTGTTAAAATGTGTTTTGAATGATCACAAAATTGAATTTATAGGGGCAAAATATGTATGTATTTATATCATTTCATATAGTAAATCAACATCACACGAAGAGTGCTGTTTTTTCTCCACAAATCAGCATGATTACATAGGCCTGTAGATAAAAAAAAAAAAAAAAGTTAATTAGGATACTTGCGTTTTAGACACCATATTGCCTGTTTTTGCTATATTTCGACAACAAAAATAATTCCAAACAGCCACCATACACAGTTTTGTTCTCTGACTCTGAGCAATGACGGTGTTTCATTCCTTGAATTAACCGTTTAAATGATTCGGTTTAATCGCATTGATTCACTTATCAGTGACTTGCTGACACCGACTGGTGGTTTTAATTTTACATTTAAAGTATTTTTATTTTATAATTTAAAACGAGTATTCAATATTTGCGACCCTGGACCACAAAAGCAGTCTTAAGTCACTGTGGTATATTTGTAGCAATAGCCAAAAATACATTGTATGGGTCAACATTTTTTTTTTTCCTTTATGTCAAAAATCAAGTAAAGTAAAAATTAAGTAAAGATTAAGTAAAAAAATTAAGTAAAGATCATGTTCCATGAAGATATTTTGTAAATTTCCTACTGTAAAGATATAAAAAACTAATTTTGATAAGTTCTATGCATTGTTAAGAACTTCATTTGGATAACTTTGAAAAAAGGAGATCTTCTCAATATTTGTATTGTATTTCTCAATATTCTTTTGCACCCTCAGATTCCAGATATTCAAATAGTTGTCTCTCAGCCAAATATTGTCATATCATAACAAACCATACATAAATGGAAATATTATTTATTCAGCTTTCAGATAATGTATAAATCTCAATTTAGGAAAATTTACCCTTATGACTGGTTTTGTGGTCCAGGGTCATATTTTATGTATTATTTATCAAAACATTATTTCTGCATTTGTAACTGCAGGCTAAATGCATTCAATGTCAGTGTAAATACATCTATGCCACTTCAGATAAAGCTTCTGTGTTTCCTCTGCGTTGCAAAGAGGAATTTTGTTGATGCTGATTTAATTTGCCTGGTAACAGCCCAAATGTGTTATTATTCTAAATAACTGATTCCTTTAAATAAAAACACCTAGTTTGAGATTTATAGGCCCATATCCCAGGGGTGTCAAACTCCGTTCTAACCCTGCTCCAACACACATACCATGTAGTTTTCGAATAAGCCTAAATTATTAGTTTAGCTGGATCCGATGTGTTTAATTAGGGTTATATTTACACTGTGTATGGCTGTGACCCTCCAGGAACTGAGTTCGACACCTTTGGCCGATCTCATTTTTGCGTCCCTCCCACTTAATGTAACTAAGTAATTTTTACTCAGAGTAAATTTTAAATGAGTTACTTTTTACTTTTACTTGAGTAGATTTTTAGACTGGTACTTTTACTTGTACTTAAGTACAATTTCATTAATGTAATGGTACTTTTACTTGAGTAGAATATTTTCGTACTCTTTCCACCTCTGCCCAAATTACACTTTTAGTTAAATGGATTTAAGAAAGTAATCTTAAGATTAAATATTAAAGGACCCATAATGTACACCTTTCTGGAGTTTTATTTTAGGTTGTGATGTCCTTAAGAATATATATATTTGCGGTATAAGTACCAAAACCCATCTCAATATATTTGTACAGCTCTTCTCTCATGAGCTTTGCTAAGAACGCTCCGGTTACTATCAGAACCTCGGTTCCCTGAGAGCGGAACGAGACATCACGGAGAATTCTCCGTTATGGGAGCTCCTTCCCTCCAACCTTTCCTGAAGACCTATTGGCTCACGCCAGTCAATGACTGGCCAATTGTCGCGAAGCATGCAAATATGACGAGCTCGAGAGGCAGTATAAATGCAGCGCCCGCGACAATTACGTCAGAATCTGATACTGAACGCCGCTTGGCTGAACGAGCAGCGATCACGGCGATCACCGTGATGTCTCGTTCCGCTCAGGGAACCGAGGTTACGATAGTAACCGGAGCGTTCCCTTTCGAGCTTTCACGAGACATCACGGAGAATTCTCCGTTATGGGAACGTTATTCAATCCCGCCGTGAGAGAGGCTACGGTCAGCCTGTACCAGTTACACAGCGCGATAGCATTCCACCAATAACAGAGCTCGAGGGCGGGCTCACAGCTGATAGATGGAGATAAGCCAATGAGCGCCTACACCTCAGGTATACTAAATTTGCATATCTGGCAAGTGACTACATGGGCTGCGCTGAGAGCAGGGCAGAACACATCCAGCCATAGCAGTATTATAGGAGCTATACAGAGTTAACTGTGTTTGAGCAGCATACCATAACATGACCATGTCCGCGGCACTGAACTCAGGGCCGACAAGAAACACCTCCTAGAGGGCTGCGTAATGTACTGTACAAACAGCACCTCCCACAAAAAGGTAACGTTAGCAACATGAATTAGTTACTCACCGACCGCTCTTGGGAGGCTAAGGACTGAACGTCCAGCTTGTAAAACCTGGCGAAGATATTCTGCGAAGACCACCGGCTGCCAAGCAATATCTTGAATACACATACATCTCACCACGCTAGGTGGAACGATAGCCCTCAATGCAGAGGAATTTCCAAACCTTGGGTTGTATATGCCTCCGTGATAGCGCCCACAATCCATTGTGACAGACTTAGTTCGATACGGCTCGCCGTTCAGACACCACCATAGCACCCAAAAGCTGGATCGATTGCGAAAACTGCTTGAACGGTCAATGTAAAATCTCAAAAACACTGACGGGGCAAACTGCAGTCTGGGCGTCCGCACTCTGTGAGGGCGATGATTTAGTAGCAAGGGCTGACGGCGAACCGTCTCCGTCCTTTCGAAGGGGGTAGACAGTGATTTAGGCATGTATTCCAATCTCGGCGGTGACACTGCAGTCCCGGGACCGAATCGAATACAGTCGCTGTCCACAGAAAAAGCGTGTAAATGCTCTATGCGCTTAGCCGAAGCGAAGGCCAGAAGGACTGTAGTTTTAAGGAATAGCTCCTTCAAACCTACGGATGTTAAAAGCCCAAATGGTTGCAATGAGAGAGCTCTTACCCCACTTCCTGGTCCCAGAGCGGAAACGAAAGTGGACATGGGGGATGTAGTCTTTTTACCGAACGATTGCCCGCTCTGCGGGGAACGGACACGGCAATGGCCGCGACATAGACTTCAGTTTTGATGGTAACGATCCACTATCCAGTCTGTGCAGCGGGAAACTCAGAACATACGGTGCAAGTAGTCGGGTCGATATGAGCCTGACTCCTTCACAAACACTCCCATTTGAAGCATACAAACGTCTTGTAGAGGTTTCGGCGCTCCCATGAGCGTGCGAGACTGTAAGGCACCCATCTCTGATACCCTGAAGCGATCACACATGATGGCTCTATAGTTCCAGGTTCGACCTGGGATAGCATATATTTCCTGCCGGGAACGGCAAGGTGGTGCCTCAGCAGTTCCGTCAAGTCTGGGAACCCAGGCTGGATTCAGGCGATGTAGTATCACTGATGCTCGCTCCACCCTGATCTCTCATAACACCAGCGGTAACATTTCTTGATCGGAGGAAATGCATACGGGCTAGCTGCTGGTCAGCGTGATGTCAGCGGGGAGTGAAGAACAACAGGCAATGCGTGTTCTCGCCTTGGCGAACAGATCCACCTCCGCCTCCCTTAACGTTAGCGGTTCCAGATCATCCGAACCGACTGGGTGCAATCTCCACTCTCCTTATGATTTATGTACGAAAACACAGACGTGTTGTCGGTGCAAATCAGTAATGCTGCTGTTTCAGCTGCGGCTGAAAATCCTTTAGAGCTAAGAAGACTGCTTCTGTCGTGGCCCAAAGAACGAGAGATGGATTCCTTCATTTTAGTCAATGAGGCTCGAGAAGCAGAGTTCCAGATATCAAAATTAGACTTATTAACCAGTAACAAGTCGAGATACGGTCGCTGCAGCCACCGCATCTGAATCTCTGTCTGTCCGTCATCCATTTTATGCCACCGACTGGGTGCAATCTCCACTCTCCTTGAGGATTTATATACGAAACCACAGACGTGTTGTCGGTGCGAATCAGTACATTTGCTCGTCCAGCTGTGGCTGAAAATCCTTTAGAGCTAAGAAGACTGCTTCCAGCTCCAGGCGGTTTAAGTGCCACTGGCTCTGAGATTCCAGCTACAGTCCCGAAGCTGGCATTCCTCGCACACTACTCCCCAGCCGTGAGTCGATGCATCCATCGTGATCATCTGGCGCATCTGGGTTGCGTCAGAGCTTCGATGTGGCCACGATGCGCAAACATCCTGAAGTCCACGCCGTTCACGGGACTCGAGATTCCAGCCATAGCTGCAGCGGGCGCATGTGTAATAATCCCGGATGTAATACCGCTGAATCCACCACCTTGAGTACGAGCAGTCTCTGTAATACCCTCAACTGAACAGAGCTGCCCTGCCTGAAAAGGCGCAGGGAAGACAATTGGCCGCGGCTCGATCTCGCGAGAGGCGGAATTCATCTCCACGCGATCTCACGAGAGGCAGGCTCTCATCCCACGCGATCTCACGAGAGGCAGGGTCTCATCCCCCATGCGATCTCGCGAGAGGCGGGCTCTCATAGCCGTAGGGACTCCAAGTGAATAAACAGAGAGTCTATGTGGCTGATAAGTGTATCCAGGGACCGAGCTAAAATCAGCCAATCGTCCAGATAATTGAGGATGCGCCTTCCGCTCGATCTGAGGGGGAAGTGCTGCATTGATGCACTTTGAAAGTGCGTGGGGCCGGAGCAGCCCGGACGGGAGAACAGAGTATTGGAACGCTGTGCTTCTCCCTGACAGTTGACAGCTATTCAGAAAAACCGTCTGTGTATGCGGTGCTATCCGAATGTGAAAGTACGCATCCTTTAAATCCACGGACGCAAACCAGTCCCCGGGGCGAATTTGCGCCAGGATCTGCTTAGCGTTAACATCCTGAAAGGACGCTTTCCAAGCGCTCTGTTGATGGGTCCGAGATCTAGAATCGGGCAGAGTCTACCCTCTCTCTTAGGCACCCCAAACAGCGGCTGGACAAACAGCCGTCCCGCCTGCTCGCTGAAAATAGTTCTATTGCTCCTTCTCCGAGCAATTGTATTAGCTCTTGTTTAGGATAAGGGCATTTCGAGTCAGTGTTAGAGACTACGCCACGCCATTGAAACGGGGTGGTCTGCGTCTGAATTGAAGGGTGTACCCTCGCTCTTATGCAGAGCAACCAGCGTGAGATTCTTGGAATCGCTTCTCACGCGCTCATGAACTGACACAGCGGCTTGGCAGGTATAACCCGTGTGGGCAGTGGGTCCGGTCGCTAAGGGGAGGGGCGAGCGGCGGTGGTGACTGAGCGAGGAGGAAAAGCTCCTCGTGCAAACGTATGCTTTTAATGAACACACTTCGTCCCACACATTTTACAATTTTGAGACAGCTTGAGGGCTCCTGCACTGGTCGTGGTGCCTCTTCCCGGTCTCTTAACTTGTCCAAGAAGACCTCGATCCCGGTCTTCTACAATATAGCGACTGTAATAACTACAGGCTGACTATGCTATACGACCTAGTTGAACACCACGTGAAGGGGCGTAAACAACTGGCATAATATTCCGCGAAATCTGGGAGGCTATGCGCCTTCAGGGCATTAGGTGACTAAGAGGGGTGTCATGTGACTCCTCACCTTCAGAGGGGAGTCATGTGACTCACCGCACGCTTTTCCGCGAGGGGTGTCATGTGACTCACCTTCGCGCCCCGCGTAGGGGTGTCAAGTGACTCCCTCGCGCTCCGCAGGGGCATCAGATCCCATCGCCGCTTTGTGAATTAGAAAACATGTCCTCTACACACAAGGCGCCGCCGATGTTATCATGTGAATTATAAAAAAGTTCACTACACACTGTAGCCGCTGATAAGGGGCTGTTACCATGTGAATTATAAATGTCCTCTACCCACTGTAGCCGCTAATGAGGGGCTATTATCATGTGAATGAGAGGTTGTCCCGATCACACGGTAGCCGCTAATGAGGGGCTATTATCATGTAATGAGAGGTTGTTCCGAACACACGGTAGCCGCTAATGAGGGGCTATTATCATGTGAATGAGAGGTTGTTCCGTACACACGGTAGCCGCTAATGAGGGGCTATTGTCATGTGAATGAGAGGTTGTTCCGTACACACGGTAGCCGCTAATAAGGGGCTATTATCATGTGAATGAGAGAGGAGCGATTGTGCTTTGCAAACAGCAGAACGCCGCTCTGAGGCGGGGGCTGCATGCTTACACAGTGGGTTTTTCCGTGCAGCATCTGCGGCGACGTGAGATCCCTTTGCTCCCGCATCTGCCCTCGGCTCTCCGCACCGCCATGGAAGGGGGGCGTGAGAAGCCGGGCTGATGTCTTGTCCTGCAGGTTCGACGGTGAGAGGAATGCGGACATTTAGTCGCATGAACTCATCACCTGAGTCCCAAGGTCCACCGCTGATCAGAGGGCAGACGGACTACCTTTAAGAAATGTCATACTCACCTGAACGCTGCAGAGGAGCAGCCATGAAGCCTGCCCTCGAATGAGCGAACCTAACCGTGAGCTGTAATATTTAAGCCATAACCTAGGTTCAGCAAAGTGAAGAAAAGATTCTGACGTAATTGTCGCGGGCGCTGCATTTATACTGCCTCGAGCTCGTCATATTTGCATGCTTCGCGACAATTGGCCAGTCATTGACTGGCGTGAGCCAATAGGTCTTCAGGAAAGGTTGGAGGGAAGGAGTTCCCATAACGGAGAATTCTCCGTGATGTCTCGTGGAAGCTCGAAAGGGAACAGGCTGGTTTTGTCCTGTCTAATTAATATTAATGAGCCTCCCTTCTGATTGGCCTGTTGTTTTCTGAGTGACTGACAGCCACGCCAACCTCAGGTAACCAGGGTCATGTAGGGCCGACGTCACAATTATGTCACAGTGCTAGATGGAAGCAAAACATAGGGAAAATTGGAGGCGGAACATTCAAACCAGCACAGATTTGGCTAAATTACATAAGAACCTTACAATGTCACAGTTGTTGTGATATTGTTGTGATATTACAATTGTTGTGATGTTGGATGCCAAAATCGCATTCCTTCTGCCACTGCCAGATAAAAACTGACGACAGCTGTGGTTAAACGCGTTAAAACGAGTGGACTGGACAGAAACGATCGTCAAAAATGCTCGCATTTGCAGCGCACTTTTCTTATCAATAAAGTATTGTCTTTTGCTATGGGTGCGTCTGAAGATTTCTTGCATCTCACTATTATGTTGTGTATGAAATACATTAATGTATGTGTGCATGTGTGTAAAACAACATACTGACAATTTATATATAATTATTTGTAACTGTATATACATTATTGTGATT